>JAKOGH010001058.1:0-15979 GCA_024811115.1 Terana coerulea
CCCTCATCGACACTTTGATCATATATAGCATCAATACTGGGCTTCTGACGAGGTGCGTGCGGTGCGCCCAACATAATCACCGTGGCCTAACCGATGAAAACAGTGTCACCACGCTTGCGGACCTGATCACGGTACGTCCCCCTTCCAAGTCGTCGCGACAGGCCTCCGACTTATCAGCGTTGGTAGTGCATCACGATGCCGGACAATTACATATTTATTGCTAGTAAGTACCTTACTTTTTCTCCGCCGCGACGCTCCCTAACCCCCTCCCAACAGTTTACTTCACCTTGGGCGAATGTAAGCACTTCGAAGCGTCAACCCTTGCCCTGCATCACACTCACCCCCTCGCGGTATAGTGTACGCCAACTCGTTGATGGCCTCGTATGTGTCGTCTCGCTTCTCCCCTTTTGACGGCACGCATGCTCACACTTGGCCCAGCCTTAACGCGCGAGAGCTTCCGGCGCGACGCACAGGTCGTCCTGATGGACATGCCATCCGGCGTGCGGTCCGGCGCCTCGGGGAACGGCATGCACTTCGCGCCAACCATTCGTATCGTGCGTCCTTTCCGCACCAGCTTGAGTGCTGTCCAGCGCTGACCTATGGCGGTTACCTGCATTATAGGGCTCTACATCCAAGTCAGGAGTGCTTCACTCTCGTGCGGACGAGATGGAGCTCGCGGAGCAAGGCATCAAGTCCCTGGATATCTAGTAGTGTTTAGCCCTGTACGTGACCGACGCACCACCTACCCCGTCTCCCTACACTGACAAATTTCTTTTTGGGCAGGATACCTCTTCGCGGGCGGAATCTGGCTTCGCCGCGCGGCGACCGAGTCAAGATGTACGAAACTCCGTGTGGGGGATGTTGTATTTTGCATGTATACCTTTTATTACATATATGTACCACCATATGCCAAACATGCGTTGAAGAAACCACACTCTTTTGGAAGAGATCGGCGCTGCTTGCTTACGTCTCACAGGTCTTTCAACGACGAGCACATTTGAGTGTACCTGGCTTGTGGTGGACTAGTATTGGACTGGTTGGTTTTAGAAGGCCGCAGCCTGGCGTTGCCTTTATGAACTACAATCCCGTATTGAAGTTACCAATGGCCGCCCAGTTGTGTGCAGTGGACTGCGGCACCTGCTGAGTGGGTTTGCTGTGTGGAAGTCAGGCCGCCAACTTGAAGCAGGCATGCAAGGTTGAAGGATGCCGAAAAGGTCTGAAAGGGTCTGAAGCGCCGTGTTTTCGTAGGGCGCCTCCGAACTGCTGCATCTCATCGTCTCCCACCACCGTGCCTCGGAAGAAATATTCATACCCACTGCTGTCCGTGCGTTTTAAGCCTGGCACGAAAGTGGGATCCAGCCCATTTCAGTGTATTTCTGCTTATCCTATGCTAGCGGTACTGTGGTGAGCACCTCAATTTACGGCTATGTATTTTAAACTCATGAAGTGACGTACTTGAGGCTTTAGAGCGTACTTCATGATACCATTTTGTTACCGACAACATCTACAGCATGACACAACCACTGTCTACCATACCATCGTTAATACCTCTACCCGCGGGTTCGGGGCAGACACCCAACAATGATGCCAAAGACGATATCTTCGCAACCCTCTTCTCTCCCTCAACACCTCGAGCATCTCCTATTCTTAATCCTGTAGCTGACAGTAGTGTGGTTGAGCCAATTAGACCGCCAATCCGTCACTCCCGAACCTCTTCGGTAGACTCTGACTTTGGCTCATTCGTCTCGGTGCCGTCAACTGAACACCCTCTGCATGCGCTAGGCCCTGCGCCCGATGTAGCAGATCCTTTTGCGGGGCTCCAGAAGTTTGGGTTCTTCGACCGCTTTATGGAGGAGGCGAAGGCGGCGACGGAGAGAAACAAGAGGGCTGTGGTGGATGAGCTGCTGAACCACGAGGACGACCCCTGTACTTCCTGCGAGATGGTGCGTGCTTCTCGTGTTTGTGCGTGAAGGATTAACGCCAACATGCTACGCAGACACGCACGATGCAATGGAGACGCAGCAGACTCGTGGCTTCGCAGAAGCTTCGTCGTCTAAGCTGACGCCAACACCCTCGAGACCGGGTTCCAGTCTTGGGACGGCGCCGGCACAGACTTTACATACATCTGGATCGACACTTATCGATTTCCTTGACCGACCCTGGACTCAAGATCCGCCCACTCATTCCACTCACCTATTATCCAACCGCAAACTATTCATGCCCAACAACCTATGTCGAGGGCCAACCCACCTCTCATGACCCCTGCCATCGCGCCGCCAGCCCGAATCAGTCCCAGCCACAGTCCACAACCTCCATTTGACCCGCCCACCGATCTTTTGGACGAGGTCCTTGAGCACGAAGATGACCCCATGTTCCATTCAACAACAGAGAGCCAGAGTCTCAGCGCGTCCCGTACCTCCACGCCTCGTCCACCGCCTTCAGAGACACCCGAGCCAAAGGTTCGATCGCGCCATCCAACGCGCGCATCCAACTGGACCGAACCAGGGCGGCTTCGGTCCCCGTCAATACCGGCCACGCCAATGCGCCCCTCGACGCCGGAAGTGCAGCGGACGCAGTCGTATTTCACACCTTCATCGTTCACCTCTGCCGCTTCCTCCTTTCCTACCAAATGGGTCTCATCCCTCCTCTCACGTCCTGGCCCATCAGTTTCCCCGCCACCCCCGCGACCATATGAACCAGAAGGTATGCCGTCAAGAGCATCTACGATTCCCGGTGCATTGCCGACGAGTATAAGCCACGGCACACCCTTCGGCGCGCACACATACGTTGCGCCGTCAGGCGCACCGGGTTTGCGGGCGACCGCGCGTGGAACAAGGGTTTTGAGTTTGACAAGGAAAACGTGGAACGGGCGAGCATAAAGCTGACGGGCCGGAAAGAGGGGACTCATGGGATCTTGAGCGTTCCATTAGCCGACAAGGTGGGTGCATACTTTGATTCGGTATTCACAACTAAAGCGAGAATACTGTTTAGCTGAGACCACATTTGCCCGCTTTAAAGCGACTTCCACGGTCATGGTCACTGCTGTATAGCATAGATCAACACGGCGTATCCCTCAACACACTGTATGGTCGTTGTGAGGCTCATACCGGCGGTGCTCTGGTCGTGATGCGCGACTCGAACGATACCGTCTTCGGAGCGTGGATGGGCGAGGGTTTACGCATGAGCAAGGGGTCGTATTACGGCAGTGGCGAATCGTACGGTTGCACCGCGTTTGTGGTGGGCAGGAGAGCTAATGGTGCACGCAGATTTTTGTGGAGGTCAGCCACAGAAGACAAGCTGAAGGTGTACAAGTGGACCGGCAAGAATGACTACGTAGCGTTGTGTGACCCGGAGTACATCTCATTCGGCGGAGGGTACGTGCGCTCGGATACAATTCAGGAGTGCATTCCATCTAAGTTCCTCTATAGCGAAGGCCATTACGGTCTGTACCTCGACGAGACCCTTGCGGACGGCTCATCCGCACGGTGTCCTACGTTTGACAACGAGCCGCTGTGCTCGGCAGGCCCGAGGCAGGGCGAAGGTATTACCTTCGAATGTGTGGGGCTCGAAGTGTGGGAGTCGGGGGTAATACCGTAAAGCAGGGGTGCGCCGACGATCGGCCCGGACACGAAGCGTGGGGTCGACCCGGGGTAATCCAATTCATGGGCTTCCACATTCAAGCTATGTATATGACCGACAGGAACTATCAAGACGAGACATTGTATACCACCCCATCTCACGGACACTATTTAAGCTAATAAACTACTTGTTCCTTGGGCAACTCGTGGCTCATACATTATTGATTGCTGTGCTGTAAGTGCGGTGTTGGATTCTATCTTACCGATAATTTGCAAAGGCACAAGTAGAAAAGCCAAAGTTGATTCGATTCATTGCTTTCACTGAACTGCAGTACCTAGGCATGATTGCCAGCATCTAGCTCGTATCTTGAATGCCTGTTCATTGACACCTCGTCTTCAGCCGCATTGTATGGGGCATACAAAGTTGGCACTGATGGGATCAGCAGAGTAAGCAGTCATTTGTATGCGACTAAGAAAGCTTGTAGCCCCCAATCACGGCTTCCGGTAAAGGCCTAGACTCCCGTGCGATCGCTGCGAAACTCTCGCCAGCACTCTCGCGACGACTTCTCGCGGACAGGACAAGTCTGAGTCTCCCGCTACGACGACCACCACGACGACCGCCACAGGCACATAGAGGGCTCCGGCCTAACCACCACCAGCATGCCGCACATACTCCAGCGACACCCTCGCTACGCCCTCCTCTTCGCCGTCCTCATCATTGGCTCCTTCCTGTACCTCAACGCGCCCTACCCTACACATGACTACACCGCGAGCACCGTTGGTTTTCCTGGAGATTCAACGCTCTCGGCGAGAGTGGAACGGGCAGAGAAAGCGTATAGGAAAGTGGTAGAGAAGAGACAGACTCTCATTAAGAAACATGGGCCTTCGCCTTCGCAAGTTGTTATGTGTGTATCTCGGAGTTTTGCATCGCCGGAGTGAGTTAACCGTGTGTACAGGTTTCCGCCAAACCAAGACCCATGGCCAGCATACACCGTCTGTAAGTGAAAGCGCTGCTGGCGAGCGCTGCTAGAGCTGAAACATACCTCCTATAGGGGACTTCTTTCCGCCTGCATTCAACTGCCCTCACGAACTGGAGCGGATTGGCACATTAGGGGATGGAGGGAAATGGTCGTGTGGTGTTTCTCGCATTGCACAAAAGCCAGATTGCATCATCTACTCTTTTGGTGAGTGAATTTGTTCTCCGCACAGGTGTATGGGCCAGAGGGGGTGCGAAGAGCTGGCCTTCGAAGTTTTGTTCAGTTGTATTGGTGTATAGCGCACTTCGTCCCTGCAGGTCGTTATTGCGGTACCTGCAGGTCACGCAGAGACATATTTCGCAGCACAACCCTAGAAGCTCAGTTTTCACATGAAAGCGCCGTTGGGGAACTATTGAAGCACTTTGTCTTCACTCCGGGGGGTTGGAGTAGAGCCAAGTCTCCGACGTTTAGGATATGGCTCGTCAACTATGCCCTATCATGCCTGCTTGTATGCATACCTCTGCTCTCACTGACACCCTCATTGCAGGAATGGATTGGGAATCATCTTGGGAGGCCTCGGTGCTAGAGAACACGGAGCAGTGCGAAATCTGGGGCTACGACCATCAACGCAAAGGCTTCGGACGACAAGTCTCACACGCCTCCTTCTCACGGAAACACCGTACACACTTCGCCTCGCACGTCCAGCTCGGCCCAGAGGACAAGCATGCGAAGAACGACGATCCGAAACTGTACACGCTTGAGAACGTCATGGAGACTAACGGCCATACGTTCATCGACATCCTCAAGATCGATATTGAGGGCTACGAGTTCGACACCGTCCGCGCCATGTTGCAGCCGTACGTCGACAGCGGGCGGCCCTTCCGTTTGGCCAGCTGCAGATCGAGCTGCACCTTTGGAGCAAGAAGTTCAGCGACTTCTTGAGCTGGTGGGAGTTGCTGGAGGCGGCGGGTCTGCGTCCGGTCATGATGGAGCCCAACTTGGTATACGTGAACTACAACAGGCAGAGTGGAGCGGAGCTCGGGGAGGTACGGTTGCACAATGTGATCTAGTTCTCTTTCCGATACTAACATGGTCTCCAAGTATACCTTCCTCAACATCAAAGGCAGCAACATCTTCATCTCGGATCCCCCATCACCCGCAACGTCTAACGAGCCAGCAGACGGCGAAGTGGACCCGAAGTTCATTCGGCACGGTCCACGGGAGTGAACCCGTCCCATCCTTCATACAGCCTGCTCAGGCGCGCTCTGCACGCCTCGCCGCGCGCCATATACCCGCAGTCCGCCTGCCCCAGCCCGCCCCCGCTCAAAAGTGTCGCAGCTCAGCGACCGGAGGATACCGCATAGCTCCTACGCGTGGACCCTTTGGCTTAGGATCCTGTGTATGAGCACGGGGCGCAGGCTGTCTCGTACATACGGTATAGACACGGTGATATGCTAAGGGAGACTCACACGAATGTATGTTAGTTATACATATGTAATTGCGCACTGGGATTAGCATTCTCTTACTCAGCGATGTCCAGAGTGTTGGGGTCGGAGGAGTGGAAGCGACGGGACCCTGAAGTGCAGCTGGTAGCAGTTACTGACAAACTGACGCAAGGACAAGCCTACGGGAGTCGCGTTGTACATGTTAGGAACGCCACAAGGTCAATGCTTGCCGGAATGGGATTCAGACGTAAGGCACTGAGGTTTCCAGTTGTGCATCGAGCTCAGAGGTCACTACGTAGCAGCAGGGAGCCATGTCCTATAGCGACACTTTTGTTGAATTTGATGGTAAGTTGGAAATCGTGAATAGACGTAGTTTAGTACGAGTTTAGATTGGGGCACCGTCATCTGTAGGATAGCATACATCGTTGCTACTACAGCGTGCGGCAGGACCCCGGAAAATACCCTACGTCAGGAAAATCAGGGTTGGATTATAAGCACTTTCGAACTATATGAAGATTATAACCCGCGGCGGGGCGCATTAAGAGTGTAGATACGCACAAATAAACCTCGGTGACTATGATTATGAGTGATTATAAGCCTGGCGGCGTAATTATGAGGGATGATAATGCTACCGAGCACCATTATGAGCGTGCATAACGGTGCCCGGCCCAGTTATAAGTACAGATATGCCTACCTAGGCGTGAATATGACGAGTTACCGGTGCTTGTAATCTTGGTCGCCGCAAAGCCGAGCCTGTGCAGACATCGAACGGAAACAGGCGCCATCGCCAGTGCATTTGGTGGATTTGATTGCTCGTGGCGCTTGCTGAATTCAGGAGTAAATCGTGACTGTTGTGCAAGTTGATTGTGTCCTACGTAAGACTTCCGTTAGTTCCGAGTAGGCTATAAGTGATTAAAGGCTATTTTCTGCGTTGCAAGAAATTTGTGATAGTCAGCGAATGCCTGTACTGCGTATGAGCAATTTCCGAGTCACTTAGGAGCCTTTGTTTGCCTCCGTAAGCGTGATTACATCAGGGCATCTACGGCGTCTACTCAAACCTCGCCGCCCGCACGCATGCCGCTCCCTGCTATTCTCACCAGTAATTTCAGTCGCGTAGACCCTCACAATCCAGAGCACTCGGATCAGTCGCGCCAACCGACGTATCCGTTACGACTAGCAATCATATGGATGCTCAACCAGTTCTTTGACATGTGCGTACGAGGTCTAAACTCTCAGCTCAGCCTGGCGTGAAGTGCGGAGCTCGGGAAAACGCATATGGTTGTGCTACACCACCATGGGTGAGCTAAACGACCACTTGTAGAGCTTCAGGCTACTCACGCAGCTGTATCGCTAGAGAAACCGGAGCCTGCCATGTGTTTTGAGGTCACGCCGGGGCACCACCGAGACACTACCGCTGAACACCGCGATCTGAACGCGATGAACGGAGCAGTGTCCAGGCGCAATGCTTGATGCCCGTCATGAAGTATGCTTGCGTATCTTATTTGGTGCGTATGCCTCATTTATTTTTACCATCATCCCCCTTACCCGTGTCCTTGCCTATTTGTATATATTATCAGCCATTTTCGGTCGATGGTGCCAGATGGCCTACATGCTGTCGAACGACGTCCACGAAGTGCAGCTCCCACTAGCAAACGCATTAGTCCGACGGATCGAATTTCTATGGGTCAGGTGGCTTGACAGCGACGCAAGGTACCAACATGGTCCCAGTACTCGCCGACTAGGAGCGTGTTCGGGCGGCTCGCTTAAAGAATGTAGCAGAGACCCGTGTATGACAGAGGACGCACTCAACCGCCACTGTGCATGCTACCAGCGGTGACGGACGGATGTCTATCCTGCCAATTTCTGAGAATTTACCGAGAACACGGGATGATTCTATTTTTCTAGGGGTGATTGTCTTGGCCGGTTGCCGTTCTGTACGGCCTCGCGTAAAGGTCTGTCGCAAGCTGACTAATGAGCCGTCGCTAAATTTTCATATAAGGTAGATGGATGTCTTCGAGGAGGACCGCTCATCCAAGACATCTTTCACCACTGAAAGTCACTGCTGCGGCTCTCTCGCCACGATTTTTCACTTACCAATCAATTGGCCTACCATGTCCTTTATCACCAATGAAGCTCTCGCTCAGACTGCCCGCGATGTCCCTCAAGCTTTGCCTACCGTTCAGGCGGTGCAATAATCTTCTCCAGATTGTGCCTGCCAGTGACCTGCGAGCAAGGCTCCATGCAATACCTGCGGATTCTGCAATCCCTGCTACGTTGGCGATCGCACGACGTGTAAGTCTTGTTCAGCCTTGTGTATGGTCCTCGAAACGCTCAAACATTTTCATGCTTTAGCGACTTCTATATTTCATGCAGATCGCCATGCCCAAGGAGCGACTTGATGCACTGTTAGAGTGGTGGGATCAGTAAGCTCACTCGTAAGCTCTGCGCCTAATCATGTTTTACTAATCTGGTCTCAATTAGACGTCTGTTTAGCTTTGATCACGAGTCAGGCGATGTTCTTCCGAACAACGCCGAGACGGTCATGGGCCAGATGTTGGCTCAGATCAAGGCCGCCGAAGCCGCTGGAGGTAGTGACGAGTCTGAGTAGTGCAGTGGTCAGTTCTACCCCAACATGGGTCGCTCGTAGTTTGTTTGTAGCTGTTTAGAATGATAGAATGATTTTGGATGACAAAACCAAATGCTGCCTGCTTAAATGGGAGAATAGTGTGCAGGGGCAGCAGGGCTTGAGACGGCTAATAACCGGGTGCAGGCGTTGTAGGCCCCAAATAGATCGCATGACTTAGATTAATGTTTGTGAACCTAGGATTGGGACAAGCCTCGTACGCCTTCAAAGGTACACTATCATGCTGTAGCTCCCAAGCTAAAAATTACTTATCTCAGCTGTATATGTCATGAGAGTATCCCGGGTTATTATCTCCACAACTCTTTCAGCTATTTCATGACTTTTCGCTGCTGTAACCCGGTTCCAGTCGGGTTCTGGTATCGTTTTCAGTCACTTGCAAGTTGTACCATGAAGCTATACGATTTACGGTGATTGCAGTAAATTGTTCACTTATACACGGGTCCTGCACTTTGCACGGGCCTTACGTTGGCTCAGGAAAATTTCGGGATCAGCTCGATGGAGCTGTGCAGCCGGGCGCTTCGGGCGCTTACTGCGAGCAACCTCGCCTCTTCGCCACGCCGTCGCGCCGCCATCGCACAATGCCCCGCGTAACTCGAAATAGTGCTCGAACAACAGGACAGACTCATAACAAGGCACATAATGATTGGGTAACAAGTGGGCACCCAAATCCTCTGCAAGACTGGCAGTGTAGGGACTGCAAGAAGTGGTTTTCTGCAAAGAAGAATGGACTTGCAATCCTGATTCTGGTGTCAATGTCTAAATTAGATATATTTTCATGTACACTAGATACATGAGTAGCAATCAATGCATTATCTCTCTCTTCCTTGGAGCGAGAGCGGGTCCTAGCAAAGTACTTAAGCATACGTTGCTGAGCCTTGCTGCCTCAGGATCAAGCTCAGCAGGGTCAAGACCTGCGGTGTCCTAGTTACGGGAGTCCACCGCCTTCCCTTGTCATTTGGAAGAGCCCTCTTCCTGCGACAGTGAATGCTTTTGACCTGTGGTGACAGTAGTCGATACAGGCCTCATAGCATTCCTTCTCGGCAGCCAATAGACCTTCAGCGGCTGTATTGATAGTTATTAGTCATGCACTGTTCTGCAGATAGTACAGATATTGCACCCTCACATATGTCAAGAGGCTTGACATGGTTCATGTTCTTCCTTGGATTGTAACCCACCATGGATTAGAGGCCCTCATGGGTGGTCATCGCACTAACATACTCGCCCGGCAGGTGCACGGACGAGCTGTCATCGTCATCATCCTCAACCCGCGCCCGACGTGGGTCAGGGGTCTTATCAAGCCGCTGGATTCCACCAAGGGTGTCCCGGCTCAACAGCGCAGCAAACATGCTGGACAACGTCGAAGGATTGGGGTCCCCGGCTGCCGAGGAGGCTGCTGACAGGGATCCTGGATTACAAGGTTACACGCTCGTAATGCCACACTCGCATGCTCAGTGTGAGCTGTATGGTCTTGTACCTCATGACTCAGATGTGGCCCCCTCCTAAGCCGTCTAGCAGCTTAACTGCACTGCCATCGTACATAACATCTAGTCTAAAAATCAGTACCATCCCTAGTCCCCTTTTACTAGAGAGCAAGTGACTATGATGCGACCTTGGTAGTATGCCCGGGCTCACCTTTGTCTTCAAGCTTCATCTTCACGAAGCTGTTCATTCGTTTGTGCTCGGTGCCACCAGCGCGTGTACGAAGCTCTGCATTCTTGGCTTGACCAGCTTGTGGAGTGTCGCACTTCTCAAGGTTCTGCAGTCTTGACAATCTCCCTACAATGAAGATAAGTATTGATACATTAAGTGGGAAAGCGCTTGCACACGTTTTCATAGCGGGCTACCTGCGTGCTTCATCCATAATAGCAGTCTCCCCCTGCAGACAGCCTGAACAGGCCAACCAATTGCGTCACTTGCGTGTGGAAGAGTTTTATACGTTCTATCTGCCATTCTCAAGGACTGTTCATTAAATGCCTGTGTTGTGCTGTTGACGAGACTGACAGAGGGCATAGTAGTAAAACTTTGGACATACAAGTGTACCTCAGCACCGGGAATCTGCCTCTCTTTGTAGGTTGGTCCCCTCTTCCTCCTCTGACTGCACCAGGTTCGCCTTCTTCTTCCGGGGCGGCATAGATGGCGTAGTGAGGCAGTGAAAGAGCGACCCGGTTGTAGACTTGGCGAGGAGGAGCGACGCGTGAACGAGAGTTGCACATTCGCGCTTGAGCGCGTTCTTGCGAAAGCGCTGTGGGATGTATATATCACCAAAGCCTGTTTAGGAACACAAGGTCCTTTGGCGTAGTCGGTAAGTAGCATGCTTAAAATTGAGTACTCCGGTTCGAACCCCCGCTCAACCACAATAAATAATGATGTTCAGTGGCTGGCAGCAGGTCTGGAGTGGTGAAACACAGGGTGTAGAATCTGGAAAGAGAGTCCAGAAGAATAGTTTTTCGCGCTCTGCGCTCATAAAGCCCGCGATATTCTTTATCATCAGTCATAATCACTCAATGTGCTTATAATCTCACTCGAAGTGATTATGAGCGATTATGAACCCTAGACCGGGTGATTATAACCCAATAACCGGATGATTATGAGCTAATCTGATTCTGCTGACGGTCTTATAGTACCTCATAAACCCCCCTCGGAGCATTTCGGGCAATATGAACATTATATTCGCTGATAAGTACATATAATCCTACCCGGTGGTTTTCTGACGTAATAGGCGGGCGGCCAGTCCGGACAAATTGAGGTCAGAACGGCCTGGAGGCTCTTGACGACAACAGCATTGTCCGAACCGTCGGTTGGGTTGGACACATGAACCATCCGCTGACAACATTCTGGCTACTCCGCAAGGAGAGACTCCTAGCCTGAGGTCGAATCAGACTCAGTGGCGGAAGGTTGAACTTGGCCAGCATCGCCTTGGTATGGCGCGCTGCGAAGCTTTGGCCTTGGTACAAACTGTAGTTGGTATCAGTGTTAGCTGATAGAGCTGTATGTAAAGCTACACTGGCTGAGGAGCTGGCTGCAGCTTGGAGAACTTGGTAGGAGAACTTGTAGCGGCTGCCAGTGGCTGCACGGCGCTGGCGAAGGCTTGATCAACTTTGATGGTACCCGTGGAAAATGTGGCGTAAATTCCATGCGGCAGTTGCCGTGGAAATATGACTGGTCTGAAAGTGTAAGTATCTTCCACAGTCTCTGGCATGCAAGTCTCTCGGGTTACAACCTTCGCGTCACCGCGCACATCATGCATTCAAGACTATATCACCTCTGGGCGGGCTGGTAGCATGCAGCGCGCAGAAACGATGTGAAAGAATGTGAGCGGAACCGGAGCGAGATGCAAGGTGAGTTGTGCAAGCTTTACGAAGGTGGAAACGTCCGACTGAACTCTCCTGCACACAGGTGGCAGACGCGCATGTTTCTTACAGTAAGGCACCGGACCAGGAGCTCTGGCAGATGCGCCACCGTCCTTGTTCTAACAGACAGGTGGCTGCCGAACAAGCTCGCGACGTGGCACCGCCTATTTGCTTTTGTTAGCCGGCCCAAGCGAGTGCGTTAGCGAACACGGACGCCCTCGTACGGCTCTCTACTCTCCTCGACGACGCACCATGCCCCGCTCCCCGTCCCTCCTGCCCACCCGGCGGCGGCGCGACTCGCTGGACGACGCGGCGTGCAGCGACGCGCGCCGGACGTGGCTGCCCCGCTGGGCACGCACGCACTCCGTCAACACGCTGCTGCTCGGCCTGACGTGCCTCGTCTTTGTGCTGTATTTGATCTCGGGCCCCCGGCTGCTCTCACTATCACTACCGTCTCCTTGCTTGCATGAGCATGAGGCAGACTCGCGAATAGGGCATCTGGCGAATACTCCATGGCAGGTCGGCAAGTTGCCGTCGAGGCCGAGTGACCCCGTCTGGACGGGCAGGGCGGAGCAGGTGAAGGAGGCCTTCGTAAGAGGGTATACAGCATATGAGAAGACTGCATTCCCTCACGACGAACTCAAGCCTGTGTCGGGTGGTACCAAGGACAAGTAAGCGATACTGCTTCTATGGGCGATAATCGTTAACTCTTCTCTCTTCTCATAGTCTAAATGGTTGGGGTGCGACTCTCGTGGACGGCTTCGATACGATGTTGCTTATGGGGCTTCACGACCTTGCAAACCGGTCCATGCCGCACATTGCTGATTTATCTTTCGACGAGGTACTAGCTCTTCTTCTTTGTATCACACACGAGATTAACCAATGAGTAAAACAGGACCGATTTATACCATTTTTTGAGACCATTATACGCTACCTCGGGGGCTTGTTGTCGGCATATGCACTGACCTCAAACCCGATTCTCCTTACCAGAGCAGACGACCTTGGTCGGGCGATGATACGTGCGTTTGATAACCCTGTAGGAATACCCTCGTACAGCGTGAACACGAAGACGTGAGTATGAATCATGGCGGTACGAATCTATAACAATGTCCGCTGACCTCCGGGTACAGCGGCGCTGGGGGCATGGGCTGGATGGGCCGAGTTGGGGTGCTGTCCGAAATTGCAAGCTGTCAGATGGAGTTTCGCTACCTCGCGCATCTGACGGGGAGACCAGAATATGTTGAGCATGTGAGTGTAAGGCTACTTCATTCCATCTTCCATTGGGCCTGAACGAAGCCAGGTCGACTTCGTGACGGACTTCCTGCGTGCACATGAAGAGCAAGGAGGGCTCTTCCCCGTCATGTACGCCATGTCCGACGGTCACTCGGAAGGCAACCTCTACTCCGCAGGCAACCTCGCCGACAGCGCCTACGAATACCTCCTCAAGCTCTGGCTCATGACCGGCAAGACAGAGCAACGCTACCTCGACATGTGTACGTCTCCCGCCGGCATTCACTTTACGCACACGCTTACAGCACGCACAGACCTTTTCGCTCCGCGAACGCCATCATAGACAATATGCTCTACCTCTCGCCCGCCCGGCAGCTGCTCTACATCACCGAGATCGAGCGGCCGTCGCTCGCGCCGAAGGGCAACTTCCACCACCTCGCGTGCTTCCTCGCGGGCGTCTTCGCGCTCGGGAGCGCGACGATCCCGGGCGTGGACCCGCGCCACGCGTGGGCGGCGGAGGGCCTCGCGCACACGTGCTGGGTCACGTACGCGGACAGCGCGACCGGGCTCGGGCCCGAGTCCGTTAACTTCCAGGGCGCGCATCTGGGCGTGCGGTGGGTGGAGAAGCTGGAGGAGTGGGAGAGGCAGGGTAGTCTAGGTGTCCCGCCTGGTGTTAACCAGGCGACGCCGGTGCGGTTTGGGAAGACACAGAGTACGAGATACATGACAGTCGGTATCTCTTGCGTCCAGAGGTGCGTCTTATGTATTTTCTCCCTTGCATGCAGGATGGCTGATGACAGATGCACAGACGATCGAGAGCTTCTACATCCTGTGGCGCACGACGGGCGACGCGAAGTGGCGCGAGCGCGGGTGGGCGCTGTTCGAGGCGGTCGAGGCGCATACGCAGGTGAACGGCGCGTACGCGTCGGTGCTGCACATCAACGAGGTGCCGACGCGCAAGGACGACGACATGCCGAGGTGTGTTTGGCTCTATCAATCCCATCCGAATCCAGCTAACACAGTGCTCGCTCCTTACCAGCTTCTTCTACGCAGAGACGTAAGTGTCTGGACTCATGCACCTCTGGCGTTGCTGACATTGCCGCTTGCAGGCTCAAGTACGCGTACTTGCTGTTCTCGGAGGACGACCCTGTACCGCTGGACAAGTGGGTGTTCAACACCGAAGCGCATCCACTACCTGTATTCAGCTGGGCGGACTGGGAGAAGGAGCACTTGCATGTCAAGTCCGGCCAGTCATAAGGCTACTTTGCCGTATTACAAACATCCCTTTCGCAGCTCTCAGTACTGTATTTGTGCATATGTTTCTTGAGCAACACATCTAACCAAACAAAAAGCAGACCGGGTGCTTTCCCAAATGGGCGTACGCATGGACCTTGCGCCGCGTTTCGGCGCACCACCGTTACCACATCTTGCAGGAGACAAAAGGCGGCTCTGCTGCGTGTCGGTGGACCCGATCTGCACCCAAGCGCGCCAGGGGGCCTTGTTCCGAATCCCACGTCCCATCTCCGCCGCACCACACGCGCCGCGGGGGCCATTGTGCGGGCGGCGCGAAGGTTCGAGGGCTCCCAGGGCGTGCATGTTCCCTGCTTGGTGTCGCTGTTACGTGGGAGGCTAGAGTATCTATGGAAAACAAGCGATGTTCACGTTGCCCTTGGCTTGCGAGTTTCGAGTAAGTGCTTTGCTGTAAGCGTAAGCATTGCACAGCAACGACGAGAGCGGATGAACGCTTTTTGTGTGTGCGTTGCCCTCCGAGCGAGCCGCGTATTGTGTGGAAACTTTGAAACGGTAGTCACTGTCAAAGTCGTTGAATTTGGAGAGAGGAGGGTGTGCGGTAGTGTTGCCGCGAGGTGAGGCGAAGGCACCGTGAGGCAGCGGAGCTTGAAACCTTAGGTGCCTTGAGGCCCATAAGGTGGGGCCGTAAGGCCTGCCTTAACCTTACCTTGAGAGGATGCCGGTGATCCGGCCTTCCTTTCCAGAGAGCTAGCCATTAGACGCCCGAACATGTACCACCGATGTGCATGACAGAATGCAAATAAGTACACCGGGTAGAATTCCGTTTGCATAGACCAAAATATTGTAAGGAGAAAGACAAACGGCAGAAGACATCAGAGATTTTTCAGTTGCACGAAAGTGCTGGCATCTGTGTATATATCTCAAATATATCTGCAGCGAGAAGATGAGCTCAAAGTGAGCAGCACTTTCGTGGCGAGCAGGCAATGTGGTGACATTGTGCATTCGTATAAATGACCCAATATATTTACTATGACGAACCGTCGGCCATAGAGGAAGCGGCGACCTCTCACGAGAGGTTCGAGTCTTGCACTCAGGCTGAGCGGCTATTGTGCTACTCACCAGTGGGTAAGGCTAACGTGGAAGACTGTTTTCTACATTAATATGCATTCCTTTTGAGTTCATGGTATTCTTAGGAGTCCCAATAGACTGTGAGTGTACAAGAAACAAGAAACTACGGTACTTGCAGGCGGGAGAGCCTTGGGCCTTGAGGCCCCTTAAGGCATGGCCTTATGTGCCGTGAGGCGCCACTACCTGCTGACAAATCAGCTTAAGGCAGCCTTCCCTCGCCTTAAGGTTAAGGCGGCCTTACCTCGCGGCAACACTAGTCGGAGTTACTTCCTCGCGCTAGTCCGCTATCCCGCACACTAGTGTTGCCGCGAGGTAAGGCCGCCTTAACCTTAAGGCGAGGGAAGGCTGCCTTAAGCTGATTTGTCAGCAGGTAGTG
>JAKOGH010001060.1:0-12554 GCA_024811115.1 Terana coerulea
ACGGTATGCAGTGAGTGGAGCATCTGCACGATGTTGTCAGAACGTGACGGCTCGGTCAGTTGCAGCTGTGAGAGCATCGTTAGGCGTACCTGGCAAAGTTACTCAGAATAGAAAGTATTCGCCGCCATGTTGCACGTCATTGTACCACATGCGTCAAGACAGGCAGTCAGGAACTTAAATGTCAAATAGACTGGTTAATATCTGCACTGCGTCAGCCTTGATGCAAACTGTCGAACCTCGAATGGGAAGCATCATAATATCTACGAAATTTGGGGGAGCTTGGTGCGAGCTATCGCTAAGGCCGGGCATCCTATAGAGAAAGGCTGATTCTGTTTAGCTTTAACTTTCGAACCATTATCTTTGTGGCACTCACTCCGTTGCAGGTCTCACTGATGCTGTGAAACATCATTGATAGCGGAAGCTCGCTACTGAGTTGGCCCGCTTGACTATTCAATGCGTGCCTAGAATACCGTCACTGATCAGTGTCATGCTGTCAATGAATGGATATAAAGGCGAGAAAGTTCTCATGCTCACGGCTTATTGTATCCCCTCTAGCGAGAGGTGTTCCAGTCACGTTATGGTACCAATATGTCCACTAAGCATTTTCCCAGACATGTTTGTCTGGAAGGTGATGAACACGGATGCAGTGGCAAGATATTGTGTCGCTGAATGGCTGGACGAATTGGACACCTGGTCAGATATTTTCCCGAGATATGAGCGTAATTTCATACCTCAGCGGCTCCGCAAGCGGAAGACTCAGACCATGCACTCGCCTCATAGCATCCGTTCGAAGTCGCACGCTGTGACAGCTGTCAACAGCTGCTTGTACTTTCCTGGGTGAAATCTTGTAGGACAGGTGATTTACAGAGCAGGGAGAAGACACAATGCCGCGAGACAACTGCTGTGTGTTCTCAACGGTGCACTGGTATCAAAACTTGACATAACAAACAAGATGAAGCAAGGTGAAGGAGGGAAGCAAAGGAAAGAACAAGCGCTCTCGGCACCCTGGGACGGTGACTGCCGGCGCCACGAAGCCGTGGCTCACGTGCTCACTGAATAATTTACGCACGCTTCTCTCCCTCATCCACGGACCACAAGCCCCTCTCCCGCCCCTCTCCCGCCTGACCAGTTACATATGTCGAAACGCAAGGCAAAGCAAAGCCACAGGTCACGACAGGAGCGAACGGCGGTGCGCACCGAGGACAGTCCCTCCGCGCCGAACCTCGCGCTGTTCATCCAAGCACACGAGGCGGACGTCGTCCGGGGGCCCCGCGCGCATGCTGCGCTCGCGCTCGAAGTCAGGACTGTGGATGGTAGGGTACTACCCGGCGAGGGTTTGGTGCGGTGGAACACTGGAGGAGATGGTCCGCGGGGTGCGTTGGGCGAGGAGGCGGGCGGGGAGGACGCAGCCCAGACGGCAGAGAATGGTGTCTGGGTAGACAGGTACGCTACATCCTCAGCTGTACTTACCTTACGAGCAAATGGTATCTTGATTTGCGTTGACTGGGGCGAGACGACTGCGTGAATGGGTGTCAGCGAAGATGGGGTTGTAGTCTCTTGTCGGAGTGGACGCAGCAGGTCAACCCACGCTTCTAAGCTGCAGAAAATTCATACTCGAAGAGCATCCAAGATTCCCTTGTCTCTTTTTAATGGCATATATCTCTTACTCGCATACGCACAGATACGATGCTCGCCTCTTGCTCGACGCCCTACCCATACCACCCTCAAGCTCTTCGTCAGACAGGCTGTCTCCCACAGGCTGGTTCGACCTGCCCTCCGACACGGAGGACATGTTTTTCTTCTCCCCAAGTGAAGCAGAAGAGTTTCACCGCGCCAAGCGACGGCGCATGGTCGATGAGGGCAGAGAGGCTCGCCTGCGCGCTCGTCAGGCCGAAGATGCCGCGTCCTCTACCACCGCAAACGATGAAGAAGAGTGGGGCGGCAGTGACGAAGAGGTTTGTCTTGCCATTGCGTCTCATGCTCTGAACGTGTACTGAAACGCGCGTTTGAAGCCGGATGGTGCGCAGAAAGAGCTCATGCAGCGCACGGCGGCCTCCTCGCCCAACCCCGCACAGCTCGAGATGCGCATCCTGGCGAACCACGGCGCAGACAAGCGGTTTGCGTTTCTGCGCGGGCGGTGGGCGCGAGCGTGGAGGACTGCGAAGGCGCGAGAGCGACTTCAGCAGGCGCAGCATGCGAGCGCTCGGGAGGAGGGGAAGAGAAGAGACAGGAGACAAAGGCCCTGGGTGGGCTTGCGGGGTACGGGGACAGTGACAGCGAGTGAAGTGCTTTATTTGTGTCGTACGTCGCAGCACGCTGTTATATATCCTATTGTCTACCGTATTGACCTCGAGAAGGAATATCGCGGCGTCCGTTCATGGTTTGCGAACGAGGTGCGCATTGTCGACTTGACTGAGCAATGGTGAGGCGCAGCATGGGTAAATGCAGCGCCTTTGTGGCGCCGGCACTCGCCGTGCTGAGGTCCTGGGCTTTTCTGCGTCTACTCTTTTCTTCCTTCGTCGTCTTGCCTCACTTTCTCCGTCGTGGCATGTTCTGGTAAAAAGCATCACAACATGCTCTCAGATATTGTCTTCATACTTTGGTGGTCGCCGCACACCGCCCTGTAAAACTACTGCCATAAACGTCCACGCTGTCACCGACAGCTGTCACAGCGTGCGACTCGAGACGGATGCCATGAGGTGAGTGCGTTGTTAAGATGTTCCTGCGCGCTCTTTCGGAGCCGTCGTATTATGAGATGCCGTATGTTTCTCGGTGAAACTGCTCCAAACATTCAGTCCTACCAGTGGGGATTTCCATATCCTCTGACGTCGGCTCGCCTGGATATACTCTTTGTCCGACCTACTGTATTGTGTAGCGCTGCGTCTTTTCTTGAAGTAGCGCGTGCAGATCATATTCATGAGAACTTTACACGTTTATACCCGTTCATTAACAGCATGAGGCTGATACATCGATGATGACAGGAACAGTTGAATAACCAAACGGCCCACTCAGCGATGAATACGGTTACGAAAGTGCTTTCTACTGCTCTAGACACATAGAATGGTGAGTGCGTTCAAACCCAGCTGTGGTTTGGAACCTGAAATGATGGCAAACCGTTCTTAGGGCAGCAGGCTTGGCGGGCGTTCGAACAAGACGCTTTACGGGTCATCATGCTGCGTTATTCAAATATCGACGGTTGGCATCATGGCTTTCTGCTTCCGTGATGACGCAGTGCAGGGCTTGCAAAGCTGACATGACTCTCGAACTGTCGGCTGTTCGTCAGGTGATGACGTGGAACCTGGTGGCGATGCTTTCTGGCTTGAGTAATTTACCCAGGTACGCCTTGCGATGCTCTCACCATTAGCAACTCAGCGAACCACCGTTTTATGGCAGCATTGGGCAGATACTCCACCCCTCCGTATTCGCTACCAGGTACAACATCGAAAATGAACATCTTGTGTCGTGCCGCAGTGGAGTATTACAACATGGTACTGCCTCGCGTTTGTGTCGGGAACGGTCCGTTGTCTGGTAGACCTATACACCAAGTTTGGTACGACATTCATCTTTGGACGTATAAAAGAGTCCCTCACCCATGGTCCATCCTCAGCAAACAGCACTCACTCTTAGTGTTCCTGCAAGCTACCCAAGCAACTTCACAAGATGTTCTCTCGCCTCCTCTCAGCTTCCATCCTTGCCCTCCCTCTTCTTGCGGTCGCCACACCTGTTGCTCGCAACGATGCGCCTACTACGGCGTGCTGCGCCAGCACCGTCCCCGTACGTCTTCCTCTCCTAGCATCGCCAGTCATCTTTGCTCACCGGATACCTGTCAAGCGAACTCCGCTACGGGGACCGCCATTCTCGGTCTCCTTGGCGTCGTCGTCCAGGACGTGACCGCGAGCATCGGCTTGACCTGCTCGCCCATCAGCGTCGTAGGGCGTCGGCTCTGGGTCCGAGTGCAGCGGTTCGACTGTATCCTGCTCCAACGGCGTCGTTGTACGTCCCATGCCCTTCACACCCCCTTCTTCTGCATTCGCTGACATGGTCTCAACCGCAGCACGGCATCGGCATTGGCTGCATCCCCATTTCGACCACCAAGCGCAACGTCCCCCGCCCAGCTCCTGCCCCAGTGCTCCCTACGACCGCGTGCTGCGCCAGCACTGAGCCCGTGAGTACCGGCTTGCATCAACTTGCGGGAGACTCCTGACAATGTACTGGACATAGGCGAGCTCCAAGGCTGGCTCCGCGCCCTCCTCGGTCTCCTCGGCATCGACCTCAGCGACCTGAACGTCCTGCTCGGTCTCGACCTACTCGCCTATCAGCGTCGTCGGCGTCGGCTCTGGCTCCGAATGCAGCGGCTCCACCGTCTCGTGCACCAACGGCGTCGTCGTATGTCTTCATGTCAAATTTGTGGATGTCTCGCGGATGCTAACGTCGGATTCTGTAGCACGGTATCGGTATCGGCTGTGTTCCCGTCACCCTCTAAGCCGTGATTCGAACGCGATAGGACGAGTAGATGATGGAAGTAGGCATACGAGGACGAGAATACATGTGCCAATGAACTGCTTGAGTTTTGTGATGTACCTATGCATGACTGAATTGACTGTACAAGTTCGCATTGACAGGTTGCGGAGTGATGCTCACGGAACTTCACAATATTGCCAACAGAAGTTGGTTCAGTAGGTTGCGGAAAGCTTGCCCAGGGCCGCTGGCATAAGTTCTATACCACAAGCCGCAAAGGTGGTCTGGTGCATCGACGGCCGGTGTGGCCATGCACTCGTGTGTATAGCGGGTGCAGCCCTACACGAAAAGATTTTCATGTTATTTACTATCACCGAACCTGGGTCTTCAGGTTACCACAAGATGAGTTATGATGGAGCACTAGTACATACAATTGAGATATACAACAGCGCAAAATGTGCAATGAGGATACTACAAGTCCATGTGTCAGAAATTAATATGCGATGTTATCAATTACGTCAAATAGTCAAGGAAACCTCTAAGGGGTGGGGGAATCAAGGAGGAGGCGGTCGTGTCTGAGAGTCCCGTAGTGTTGCGGTGTGTGTTGGCCGGTCAGACCGTCTGGATGAGGAGTAGTATCGGGAACCATCAGCGCCGGAGTCGGGGCCGTTGACGCCGTTGGCCTTCTGTCGCTTGGAAGTTTCAGACTCCAGGCCATCTCCACCACGCTTGCGGCCCTTCGAAGGTGCTGGCTCGGCGGTGATGTCCCGCTGCAAGTCTGGGTCGAGCCGGATATCTTCGCGGTCGCTATACTTGACCAGAAAGTCCAGCAGGATTCGCCTGAATGCCTCATGCAAATGATCCATCGGTGGTTTTGGCTCGAGGTAGGCATACTCTGGAATGACCTGTTGGGCGAGGTCTGCGAGCATATGGCCGAGACCAATGTTTCGCAGCTGCGGGTGTAATGCCTGGTCGAAGTTGTAGCTGTTCCACCCAAGGATGGGGTCGCGGGCGTCATGGATGATTGGTCCGTCTTTGATGGCGTGGTTGAAGAGGAACATGCGTGCGTGGATCGGCTGCCAGTCGAAGGTCTCCTCAAGTGGCGACTCCAAAGGTCGCACTAAGACTAGGCTCATAACTAGTGTCCAGAAGATGGACTCTACGTCGTGCGATGGCCGGTGACTGAACACCACCTTGGGATCTTCCCCGGTTTGATCGCGCACAGACCTCCGTGGCGCTTTTTCCCTTTATCGCCCATCGTCTTGTACGCCTGTTTGCCATACGCAGCGATATACGCTTGCCGTGTTTTCTTGCTGAGGGACGGCATAGGAGCAAACTGTAGTTGCGGTTCGGAAGTTCTCAGCGTTTGACCTTGAGCCACAGCACGAGCAATATATCGCGCAGTACCCTACCGACACGGGTGAATATGTAAGACGCAGAAAGATGTCACCAGAAAGTACCCACCGTGCGTTCTCTGAGCTCTTGGCTGACAATAGCTTCGTCCACTGTCAAGGGAGCATGGATCGTTGCTGAGGCTGTAGGCTTCTTCACCGGTTCCGCGGGAGAAGAGTTGTCAAAGTCAATGACGAGACAGCGCGCTCGATCTTGCGTATGGGATGTCCTGCGGCTGCTTGAAACAAGACACACTTATCAGTCGGCGCTTGCGTGATCGACAACACGAACTTCATGAGCCTGAAGGCGGGAGGACGTCATCAATGAATTTCATGGGCTGTTTTGGAGAATAAAACGCATTGCTGGCCTCGGGTCTGCTTGGGTCCTTCAGTGTATCAGGATGGTGTTCGGGATACATGAGAATATTATTGGCGCTCATGTCACGGTGGAGGATCTTCCGGTCCCGGACGAGGATGCGATGTACTGCACAGAAAACAATCAGTGAAACGTAAGGATTCGGGATGAAAGGGCATACCTTCTACGGCGTCGTATGTAGCTCGAATAAGGTCCCCGAGGGTTTTAGTCCTCAGGAGACGCTCCCCGTGGCTACCCATGACCAACCGTGCCTTCGTACGCTCGACGGGTCTACCGCGTGAATTGGCCAATCCTGCGGTGGTGAGAGCTACGGTGTCAGCGCCGTGTCGTACCCTGACGTCTTCGGCACCAAGCACGCGGACAACGCCTGGAACGATGCCGTCTCTATGAATCTCTTGAATGAGATCTTTCTCCTTGAACCTCCTGGATTCATCGCGATAGGCATCCTTGATCACAACCTTCTGGCCTTTTGGAGCGGCGATAGACTTGAACACCGTAGTTCGTCGGCCGTGGCCACTGGACCAGACGCTGAGCGCACATTTCGCGTAGGTCTTGCCGCACGCCTGCACGTCCCATAGCACCTCGGGATCGGATCCCACGTGGGGGGTCAACGTCGTGTCGTGCAGATGATGTTTCGTAGGAGGCATATATAGCGAGTAGAGGTACTGGGCGAGCGGCTCCAGGTTGTCCCAGGACATGTCGCCAGAAGCAATGTCGCCAGAAGCGTCGACCCAGGCCAGCTGGTAGTCTTGTGGTCGGGCGGCCAAAACAAACATGCCAGGGATGTTTGGGGAGGCCTCCAGAACATACCATACGTAGCTAGTGGCCTGATTTAATCCAAGATATTGTCGTTGTTTTATTTCGACGACTGTGCGCGCGCATGGGTATGGGATGGGCCGATACTGGGACCTCTGAGAAGCCTGAGGATGTCTGTTTGAAGGAAGCGCTGAGGGTTCGGATGGTGGCTCGAAGGGTGGCTCTTCCACGGCTTGCTCTTCGCTTGCTCTTCGACGCGCTCTTCATCCTGTGCTGAGTTCTCGCGGGTCCTTGGTTTACTTGATGTCTTTATCTTCTTCTCAAAGAACTCGAGAGGCTCGTCTACGCCAATCAGGTCGGGAGCGAAATTCGAATGTGTACCTCTGCCCGCCGGGTGATGTGACATAACAGTGTTTCCGTTGGGCACGAAGATATTTGCTTCAAGCCTTCCGGTCGAGACGGAGAGTCTAAGAGAAGAATGAGAACGCAAGAACGTTACAAGCGATAGTGAAACACAAACCGTAGATGAAGTGGCTAAGCTTAGTTAATAGCTTCGCCACTGGTCGGTAATACTTGAACTCGCCGCCAGGCTTTGTCGAGTGGGTCAGTTCACGCAGAAGACCAGGATCGACGGCACTCTGCCAGTCGATGGTGGATGGAATAGGCGACAAGTGATTGGTCGTGAACTGAGGGTCGACGGGAGGTACTGGTTTGAGGGCCTCGAGATCCTCACGAGTCCTGAATGGGGTTGAGGACTTTACGGGAGTTGGGGGTAGCGCAGAGGGTGTGAGAAGACGTTAGATGTCTTTCATAAGCAGACATGATGGAGGAAGATGTAGACGAACAGAGGAACTCCGAGAGGGGAACTCGAACGATTGCCTACTTGCGGAGGCCATTTTATGCCAGGAGATCGTTGGTGCGTGACAAGCAGGCCACTGATGAATTGAGTCACAATAGGGCTGAGTTTAGAACAGCAATTGGGCCGGAAGAATGGGATCAAAGTGAGAGTGGCCACAGACCAGTCAGCGAGTGACAGTAAGAGTTGAACTTCAGGATTACCATATTTGGAGGAAAGTGCAAGCTTCAACCTCCGCTGATGGCAGGTCGGTGGTCCGGCGCTAGTACTTAGCGCAAGTCCCGTCGTCATCTCGTATGAGCGGATGGCGGATGCAGCTCTTCACGGAAAGAACTATGGCTCAAAATAAGGAATTAAGGCAACGCTCGCACCGTGTTTCTATCGAGTAGCATGTTACGCTGCAAATCGCTCACAGGGAATTGCTCGAATATTTTCACGAAAGACATACCGCCACGTGCGAGTCACATGCGCAGGCTGAGTTGATGCCAAACACAAAGGCTATCCAAGACAACTTTGAGAATTTACTGAGCTCATCGAAGCGCAGCCATCCTTGCTCATACAGCTCCCCGACCCCCGTCTTAGAC
Organism: Terana coerulea; assembly: GCA_024811115.1. Lineage (NCBI taxonomy): Eukaryota > Fungi > Basidiomycota > Agaricomycetes > Polyporales > Phanerochaetaceae > Terana > Terana coerulea. Next base: position 8,422 of record JAKOGH010001060.1, read on the forward strand.
TCGGAGACCGAAGCGCCCGAGCATCGGAGATCAGCGCTGCATGCCAAATTGGGAAGGAGCGCTGCCGATCGCGTGTGGACGCGCCACACGCTCGTGACGCCGTTGATTCTGAATAAAGGGACTCAGGGTGCTGTTAGTGTATGTATAAATACCCGCACGCTTTGTCCGTCTCTCCTCATCACTCAGCCCTCTCTCTTTCTCTTACTCTTCCCTAGACACGACGAGCGATGGTGGATACCACAGGCTCATAGCACACAGCACGGACTCCTGCTCGCCAGGAGGTCCCTCACTCTACAGCGCTGCATTCGGGCTGGCCCACGTCCAAGTCATGGGACGGAAGCGCCGACGGCCAATGGTGTCCGTCAACCTCCGCAGCCCAGCCCGTTTTCCGCTAGAGTCCCAGCCTCGTGCCTGGATACTAGGCTCCCGTGCTGTGCTGCTCCCCTCGTCTCGTCGTGTCGCTGCACTGGCACGCTCTGCGTCGCTGGACTCGACTCTCTCCCTTTCCCTTTCCACCGGCCCCGCCGTGCGTTGACGTTGGCCAAAGCAGTCGGCGCTCGAGGCCTCAGGAGTGCTGTACTGTGAGTCTCCATCTGTCCGCTCCGCCGTGCCACACAGCTCTATGGTAGTGTCCGACGTTATACAAGCTTAAGGTGAGCCTCAAGGGAGGGCAAGCATCGCCTGTGGATGTTCGTCCTGGCGTGCACCCGTGGTCCTTGAGATAAGTACCCCCGGATCGCAGAGCCCGGGCGGAAATAAGTCCACCTGAATTTCTCACACATACGTAGTACTAGTGTTGTCTTGAATATTATAGTCTATTTCGCAAATAGTAGGGTTTTTGTATAGTTATATTCCTACAATTTGAGGGTCAATCCTCCACTCTATTTGCATTGACTCTGCAGAGGCTAGATCTAGCACCCACATATATGCCTTATGTGACACTGTTTGCTATTGTCAAGCTGTCTGCACATTACTGCAAAATGAAGTATAATGGAGCACTACTATATATGATTGAGATAGATGACGTTAACACAAAATGTAAGAAGAGTATGCTACAATTCCTTGTGCCAGAAAATAGAATGCGATGATACAGAGCAAATCAGCAGGCGAGTCAAGTACTAGTGATTGGCAAGGGTAAACCCTCCATGCTTAGAGGCTAACCCTTACCCTTACCCTTCAAAACCCTTACCCTCATGAAGGGTAAGGGTTGGGAATACCCTTCAAACCCTTGCCAAAATGAGCAGAAAATGGTGCTTTGAGTGCTTTTTCATTCAATCATAATGTCAGCCTTCTATTGAATAGCTTGCATTGATATGAAAGCACTCACAACACTTGCAGCTCTATCTAGCAACACATCTCTGCTATTTGAATGCAAACCCCTGCCAGACAAGGGTTAACTTTTCCCAACCCTTACCCTTACCCTTTGTACCCTTACCCTTAACCCTCCGAGGGTTTGCAAACCTGCCTATCACTATCAGTGCTAGGCTGTCTCTGAGGCAGCTTCAGTCCTTCAGCTGGTTTCCTGTGTGGCGACGTTCTCTGTAACTGGGGATCAAGTTGGACATCTTTGCGAGCACTGTACTTCACCATAAAGTCAAGCAATATCTGTCGGAATACCTCATGCAAGTGATCCATCTGTGGTTTCGGCTCTAGATACACATACTCAGGGGGCAATCTGCTCAGCAAGCTTCGCAAGCATGGTACCAAGACCCGGGGTCCGCAGTTGGGGGTGCAATACCGGGTCAAAGTCGAGTCAAACAATTGAAAAGGGCATTACGGGTGTCGTCGACATCAGCCCATCTTTCAGTAGTGTGATTGAAGAGGCATGAGACACATCAGATTTGCCTGCCATGTGAAGGCTTTCTCGAGCGGTGATCCTGAAGTTCGCACCAGGACCACACTCGTCAGTAGTGTCAGATGGACTCTGTGTCATGCAAAGGCCGGTGGCTGAACGGCACAGTCGAAATGGGCTCCTCCTCCTCCTGGATAGTGCATATCCCACCATGGCATGTGCCTGGTACAGTGTCGCACACATCCTCGTTGCATCTTGGGTATACGCAGCAACATGCGCTTGCAGAGCCCCAACGAGGTTCGGCATGGGAGTGAAGCAGAGCTGGAAGTATGCAGGTTCCAATGTTCGACCTTGAGCCACAGAGCGAGCAATGTACCGCGCAGTACCCTACCAATACGAGTGAATGGGTGAGGAACAGAAGATGCCACCTGGCAATTGCTTACCGTGCGTTCCCTTAGCTTTTGGCTGACAACGGCTTCATCCACTGTCAAGGGAGTAATGCTCGCTGGGAGGTCGTGGACTTCTTCACCGGCTCCGTGGGAGAAGAATTGTTGAAGAGTATGTGGTCGATGAATTTAACCAGATGTGTCGCAGAGTAGAACACCTTATTGGCCTCGGGTGTGTTAGGGTCCTCCATTGTATGGTGATCCAGATACATGGGAATATTATTTGCGCTCATATCCCGGTGGAGCACTTTCTGCTCTCGAACTAGAATGTGGTGTGCTGCGCAGAAGCTATTCAGCGAAGCATGAGATTTCATAATGAATGAACATACTTTCTACCATGTCGTATATGGCGCAAAGAAGCTCCTTGAGAGTTCTAGCCTTCAGGATATGCTCGCTGTGGCTATCCATAACTGGGCGTGTCTTTATGCGCCTGACAGCCTTGCCGCGAGATTTGGCCAACCCTGCAGCAGCGAGGATGAACGGAGGACCTTCGAGATGGGAACTCAGTGAATGCCAACTTGCGGAGACAATTATATGACAGTACATTGTTGGTACACGACAAACAGGCCAACAACGAAATAAGTCACAGTAGAGGCAAAGTCCAAGGCCGTTGAGCGGGTAGAGTTGGCTCAAAGTGAGAGTGGCCATAGGCCCGTCGGCAAGTGAGTAAAAGGGAAAGTGCGAGCTTCAACGTTTCAACATCCGCTGATGACGACTTAGTGACCCGGCGCTAGCACTCAGCGCAACCCTGGTCGACATCTCGCAATCGTACTCATGAGCGGATAGCAGGTGCTACTGTTCGCAAAAGATTACACGCCATTTGCTATCACCGAATCGTCTGCGCATTACCGCAAGATGAGTTATAACAGGAAAGCACTACACTAAGCACATACAATTGAGATAGATGACCATGCGTGATGTGTATGCTACAAGTCCATGTACCAGAAAATAGAATGTGAGGGTAAGAAGTACGTCAAAAGGTGAAGAAAACGCGCAGGAAATGGATAGCTTAAGGCGGAGGCGACTGTTTCTGAGACTCTCGCAGCGTCGCGGTGTGTGTTGGCCGGTCAGATACTTTGGATGAGGAGAAGTATCGGGACCCATCGGCGCCGGAGTCGGGGCCGTTGACGCCGTTGGCCTTCTGTCGCTTGGACGTTTCAGACTCCAGGCCATCTCCATCACGCTTGCGGCCCTTCGAAGGAGCTGGCTGGGCGGTGATGTCCCGCTGTAAATCCGGATCGAGTTGGATATCTTCGCAGTCGCTATACTTGACCAGAAAGTCCAAGAGAATTCGCCTGAACGCCTCATGCAAATGATCGATCTGCGGTTTTGGCTCGAGGTAGGCATACTCTGGAATGACCTGTTGCGCGAGATCGGCGAGCATTTGGCCGAGACCGATGTTTTGCAGCTGCGGGTGTAATGCCTGGTCGAAGCTGTAGTCGTCCCACCTAAGAATGGGGTCGCGGGCGTCGTGGATGATTGGCCCGTCTTTAATGGCGTGGTTGAAGAGGAACATACGCGCGTGGATCGGCTGCCAGTCGAAAGTATTCTCCAGCGGTGACCCCAAAGGTCGCACCAGGACTAGGCTCATCACCAGTGTCCAGAAGATGGACTCTACGTCGTGCGATGGCCGGTGACTGAATACTACTTTGGGGTCTTCCCCGGTTTGATCGCGCATAAACCTCCGTGGCACTTTTTCCCTTTATCGCACATCTGCTTGTACGCATGTTTGCCGTACGCAGCAACATACGCTTTCCGTGCTTTCTTGCTCAGGGACGGCATGGGAGCAAACCGTAGTTGCGGTGGGGAAGCTCTCAACGTTCGGCCTTGAGCGACAGCACGAGCAATGTATCGCGCGGTACCCTACCGATACGAGTGAGTATGTAAAATGCAAA
>JAKOGH010001061.1:0-13708 GCA_024811115.1 Terana coerulea
GAAGGTGATGAACACGGATGCAGTGGCAAGATATTGTGTCGCTGAATGGCTAGACGAATTGGACACCTGGTCAAATATTTTCCCGAGATATGAGCGCAATGTCATACCTCGGCGGCTCCGCAAGCGGAAGACTCAGACCATGCACTCGCCTCATGGCCTTCGTTCGGAGTCGCACGCTGCGACAGCTGTCAACAGCTGCTTGTACTTTCCTGGGTGAAATCTTGTAGGACAGGTGATTTACAAAGCAGGGAGGAGACGGGATGCCGCGAGAAAACTGCTGTGTGTTTTCAACGGTGCACTGGTATCAAAACTTGACATAACAAACAAGATGAAGCAAGGTGAAGGAGGGAAGCAAAGAAAGCACAAGCGCTCGGCACCCTGGGACGGCGACTGCCGGCGCCACGAAGCCGTGGCTCACGTGCTCACTGAATAATTTACGCACGCTTCTCTCCCTCATCCACGGACCACAAGCCCCTCTCCCGCCCCTCTCCCGCCTGACCGTTACATATGTCGAAACGCAAGGCAAAGCAAAGCCACAGGTCCCGGCAGGAACGAACGGCGGTGCGCACCGAGGACAGCCCCTCCGCGCCGAACCTCGCGCTGTTCATCCAAGCACACGAGGCGGACGTCGTCCGGGGCCTCGCGCATGCTGCTGCGCTCGCGCTCGAAGTCAGGACCGTGGATGGTAGGGTACTACCCGGAGAGGGTCTGGTGCGGTGGAACACTGGAGGAGATGGACCGCGGGGTGCGTTGGGCGAGGAGGCTGGCGGGGAGGACGCAGCCCAGACGGCAGAGGATGGTGTCTGGGTAGACAGGTACGCTACATCCTCAGCTGTACTTACCTTACGAGCAAATGGTATCTTGATTTGCGTTGACTGGGGCGAGACGACTGCGTGAATGGGTGTCAGCGAAGATGGGGTTGTAGTCTCTTGTCGGAGTGGACGCAGCAGGTCAACCCACGCTTCTAAGCTGCAGAAAATTCATACTCGAAGAGCATCCAAGATTCCCTTGTCTCTTTTTAATGGCATATATCTCTTACTCGCATACGCACAGATACGATGCTCGCCTCTTGCTCGATGCCCTACCCATACCACCCTCAAGCCCTTCGTCAGACAGGCTGTCTCCCACAGGCTGGTCCGACCTGCCCTCCGACACGGAGGACATGTTTTTCTTCTCCCCAAGTGAAGCAGAAGAGTTTCACCGCGCCAAGCGACGGCGCATGGTCGATGAGGGCAGAGAGGCTCGCCTGCGCGCTCGTCAGGCCGAAGATGCCGCGTCCTCTACCACCGCAAACGATGAAGAAGAGTGGGGCGGCAGTGACGAAGAGGTTTGTCTTGCCATTGCGTCTCATGCTCTGAACGTGTACTGAAACGCGCGTTTGAAGCCGGATGGTGCGCAGAAAGAGCTCATGCAGCGCACGGCGGCCCACCTCCTGTCCTCGCCCAACCCCGCACAGCTCGAGATGCGCATCCTGGCGAAACCACGGCGCAGACAAGCGCTTTGCGTTTCTGCGCGGGCGGTGGGCGCGAGCGTGGAGGACTGCGAAGGCGCGCGAGCGACTTGAGCAGGCGCAGCATGCGAGCGCTCGGGAGGGGAAGAGAAGAGACAGGAGACGAAGGCCCTGGGTGGGCTTGCAGGGTACGGGGACAGCGACAGCGAGTGAAGTGCTTTATTTGTGTCGTACGTCGCAGCACGCTGTTATATATCCTATTGTCTACCGTATTGACCTCGAGAAGGAATATCGCGGCGTCCGTTCATGGTTTGCGAACGAGGTGCGCATTGTCGACTTGACTGAGCAATGGTGAGGCGCAGCATGGGTAAATGCAGCGCCTTTGTGGCGCCGGCACTCGCCGTGCTGAGGTCCTGGGCTTTTCTGCGTCTACTCTTTTCTTCCTTCGTCGTCTTGCCTCACTTTCTCCGTCGTGGCATGTTCTGGTAAAAAGCATCACAACATGCTCTCAGATATTGTCTTCATACTTTGGTGGTCGCCGCACACCGCCCTGTAAAACTACTGCCATAAACGTCCACGCTGTCACCGACAGCTGTCACAGCGTGCGACTCGAGACGGATGCCATGAGGTGAGTGCGTTGTTAAGATGTTCCTGCGCGCTCTTTCGGAGCCGTCGTATTATGAGATGCCGTATGTTTCTCGGTGAAACTGCTCCAAACATTCAGTCCTACCAGTGGGGATTTCCATATCCTCTGACGTCGGCTCGCCTGGATATACTCTTTGTCCGACCTACTGTATTGTGTAGCGATGCGTCTTCTTCTTGAAGTAGCGCGTGCAGATCATATTCATGAGAACTTTTACACGTTTATACCCGTTCATTAACAGCATGAGGCTGATACATCGATGATGACAGGAACAGTTGAATAACCAAACGGCCCACTCAGCGATGAATACACGGTTACGAAAGTGCTTTCTACTGCTCTAGACACATAGAATGGTGAGTGCGTTCAAACCCAGCTGTGGTTTGGAACCTGAAATGATGGCAAACCGTTCTTAGGGCAGCAGGCTTGGCGGGCGTTCGAACAAGACGCTTTACGGGTCATCATGCTGCGTTATTCAAATATCGACGGTTGGCATCATGGCTTTCTGCTTCCGTGATGACGCAGTGCAGGGCTTGCAAAGCTGACATGACTCTCGAACTGTCGGCTGTTCGTCAGGTGATGACGTGGAACCTGGTGGCGATGCTTTCTGGCTTGAGTAATTTACCCAGGTACGCCTTGCGATGTTCTCACCATTAGCAACTCAGCGAACCACCGTTTTATGGCAGCATTGGGCAGATACTCCACCCCTTCGTATTCGCTACCAGGTACAACATCGAAAATGAACATCTTGTGTCGTGCCGCAGTGGAGTATTACAACATGGTACTGCCTCGCGTTTGTGTCGGGAACGGTCCGTTGTCTGGTAGACCTATACACCAAGTTTGGTACGACATTCATCTTTGGACGTATAAAAGAGTCCCTCACCCATGGTCCATCCTCAGCAAACAGCACTCACTCTTAGTGTTCCTGCAAGCTACCCAAGCAACTTCACAAGATGTTCTCTCGCTTCCTCTCAGCTTCCATCCTTGCCCTCCCTCTTCTTGCGGTCGCCACACCTGTTGCTCGCAACGATGCGCCTACTACGGCGTGCTGCGCCAGCACTGTCCCCGTACGTCTTCCTCTCCTAGCATCGCCAGTCATCTTTGCTCACCGGATATCTGTCAGGCGAACTCCGCTACGGGGACCGCCATTCTCGGTCTCCTTGGCGTCGTCGTCCAGGACGTGACCGCGAGCATCGGCTTGACCTGCTCGCCCATCAGTGTCGTAGGCGTCGGCTCCGGGTCTGAGTGCAGCGGCTCGACTGTATCCTGCTCCAACGGCGTCGTTGTACGTCCCATGCCCTTCACACCCCTTCTTCTGGATTCGCTGACATGGTCTCAACCGCAGCACGGCATCGGCATTGGCTGCATCCCCATTTCGACCACCAAGCGCAACGACGTCCCCGCCCCAGCTCCTGCTCCCAGTGCTCCTACGACCGCGTGCTGCGCCAGCACTGAGCCCGTGAGTACCGCTTTGCATCAACTTGCGGGAGACCCTGACAATGTGCTGGACATAGGCGAGCTCCAAGGCCGGCTCCGCGCTTCTCGGTCTCCTCGGCATCGACCTCAGCGACCTCAACGTCCTGCTCGGCCTGACCTGCTCGCCCATCAGCGTCGTCGGCGTCGGCTCTGGCTCCGAATGCAGCGGCTCCACCGTCTCGTGCACCAACGGCGTCGTCGTATGTCTTCATGTCAAATTTGTGGATGTCTCGCGGATGCTAACGTCGGATTCTGTAGCACGGTATCGGTATCGGCTGTGTCCCCGTCACCCTCTAAGCCGTGATTCGAACGCGATAGGACGAGTAGATGATGGAAGTAGGCATACGAGGACGAGAATACATGTGCCAATGAACTGCTTGAGTTTTGTGATGTACCTATGCATGACTGAATTGACTGTACAAGTTCGCATTGACAGGTTGCGGAGTGATGCTCACGGAACTTCACAATATTGCCAACAGAAGTTGGTTCAGTAGGTTGCGGAAAGCTTGCCCAGGGCCGCTATGGCATAAGTTCTATACCACAAGCCGCAAAGGTGGTCTGGTGCATCGACGGCCGGTGTGGCCATGCACTCGTGTGTGTATAGCGGGTGCAGCCCTACACGAAAAGATTTTCATGTTATTTACTATCACCGAACCCGGGTCTTCAGGTTACCACAAGATGAGTTATGATGGAGCACTAGTACATACAATTGAGATATACAACAGCGCAAAATGTGCAATGAGGATACTACAAGTCCATGTGTCAGAAATTAATATGCGATGTTATCAATTACGTCAAATAGTCAAGGAAACCTCTAAGGGGTGGGGGAATCAAGGAGGAGGCGGTCGTGTCTGAGAGTCCCGTAGTGTTGCGGTGTGTGTTGGCCGGTCAGACCGTCTGGATGAGGAGTAGTATCGGGAACCATCAGCGCCGGAGTCGGGGCCGTTGACGCCGTTGGCCTTCTGTCGCTTGGAAGTTTCAGACTCCAGGCCATCTCCACCACGCTTGCGGCCCTTCGAAGGTGCTGGCTCGGCGGTGATGTCCCGCTGCAAGTCTGGGTCGAGCCGGATATCTTCGCGGTCGCTATACTTGACCAGAAAGTCCAGCAGGATTCGCCTGAATGCCTCATGCAAATGATCCATCGGTGGTTTTGGCTCGAGGTAGGCATACTCTGGAATGACCTGTTGGGCGAGGTCTGCGAGCATATGGCCGAGACCAATGTTTCGCAGCTGCGGGTGTAATGCCTGGTCGAAGTTGTAGCTGTTCCACCCAAGGATGGGGTCGCGGGCGTCATGGATGATTGGTCCGTCTTTGATGGCGTGGTTGAAGAGGAACATGCGTGCGTGGATCGGCTGCCAGTCGAAGGTCTCCTCAAGTGGCGACTCCAAAGGTCGCACTAAGACTAGGCTCATAACTAGTGTCCAGAAGATGGACTCTACGTCGTGCGATGGCCGGTGACTGAACACCACCTTGGGATCTTCCCCGGTTTGATCGCGCACAGACCTCCGTGGCGCTTTTTCCCTTTATCGCCCATCGTCTTGTACGCCTGTTTGCCATACGCAGCGATATACGCTTGCCGTGTTTTCTTGCTGAGGGACGGCATAGGAGCAAACTGTAGTTGCGGTTCGGAAGTTCTCAGCGTTTGACCTTGAGCCACAGCACGAGCAATATATCGCGCAGTACCCTACCGACACGGGTGAATATGTAAGACGCAGAAAGATGTCACCAGAAAGTACCCACCGTGCGTTCTCTGAGCTCTTGGCTGACAATAGCTTCGTCCACTGTCAAGGGAGCATGGATCGTTGCTGAGGCTGTAGGCTTCTTCACCGGTTCCGCGGGAGAAGAGTTGTCAAAGTCAATGACGAGACAGCGCGCTCGATCTTGCGTATGGGATGTCCTGCGGCTGCTTGAAACAAGACACACTTATCAGTCGGCGCTTGCGTGATCGACAACACGAATTTACCATGAGCCTGAAGGCGGGAGGACGTCATCAATGAATTTCATGGGCTGTTTTGGAGAATAAAACGCATTGCTGGCCTCGGGTGTGCTTGGGTCCTTCAGTGTATCAGGATGGTGTTCGGGATACATGAGAATATTATTGGCGCTCATGTCACGGTGGAGGATCTTCCGGTCCCGGACGAGGATGCGATGTACTGCACAGAAAACAATCAGCGAAACGTAAGGATTCGGGATGAAAGGGCATACCTTCTACGGCGTCATATGTAGCTCGAATAAGGTCCCCGAGGGTTTTAGTCCTCAGGAGACGCTCCCCGTGGCTACCCATGACCAACCGTGTCTTCGTACGCTCGACGGGTCTACCGCGCGAATTGACCAATCCTGCGGTGGTGAGAGCTACGGTGTCAGCGCCGTGTCGTACCCTGACGTCTTCGGCACCAAGCACGCGGACAACGCCTGGAACAATGCCGTCTCTATGAATCTCTTGAATGAGATCTTTCTCCTTGAACCTCCTGGATTCATCGCGATAGGCGTCCTTGATCACAACCTTCTGGCCTTTTGGAGTGGCGATAGACTTGAACACCGTAGTTCGTCGGCCGTGGCCACTGGACCAGACGCTGAGCGCACATTTCGCGTAGGTCTTGCCGCACGCCTGCACGTCCCATAGCACCTCGGGATCGGATCCCACGTGGGGGTCAACGTCGTGTCGTGCAGATGATGTTTCGTAGGAGGCATATATAGCGAGTAGAGGTACTGGGCGAGCGGCTCCAGGTTGTCCCAAGACATGTCGCCAGAAGCAATGTCGCCAGAAGCGTCGACCCAGGCCAGCTGGTAGTCTTGTGGTCGTGCGGCCAAAACAAACATGCCAGGGATGTTTGGGGAGGCCTCCAGAACATACCATACGTAGCTAGTGGCCTGATTTAATCCAAGATATTGCCGTTGTTTTATTTCGACGACTGTGCGCGCACATGGATATGGAATGGGCCGATACTGAGACCTCTGAGAAGTCTGAGGATGTCCGTTTGACGCAAGCGCCGAGGGCTCGGATGGTGGCTCGAAGGGTGGCTCTTCCACGGCGGCTTGCTGACCTTCGACTTGCTCTTCGACGCGCTCTTCATCTTGTGCTGAGTTCTCGCGGGTCCTTGGTTTACTTGATGTCTTTATCTTCTTCTCAAAGAACTCGAGAGGCTTATCCACGCCAATTAGGTCAGGAGCAAAATTCGAATGTGTACCTTTGCCCGCTGGGTGATGTGACACAACAGTGTTCCCGTTAGGCACGAAAGATATTTGCTTCAAGCCTTCAGGTCGAGACGGAAGATGATCTAAGGGGAAAATAAGAACGCGTGAACCTTCCAACAAGCGATAGTGAAGCACATACCGTAGATGAAGTGGCTGAGCTTAGTCAACAGCTTCGCCACTGGTCGGTAATACTTGAACTCGCCGCCAGGTTTTGTCGAGTGGGTCAGCTCACGCAGAAGACCATGATCAACGGCACTCCGCCAATCGATGGTGGATGGAATAGGTGACAAGTGATTGGTCGTGAACTGAGGGTCGACGGGAGGTACTGGTTTGAGGGCCTCGAGATCCTCGCGAGTCCTGAACGGGGTCGAAGACTTTACGGGCGTTGGGGGTAGCGCAGATGGGTGGGAGAATACGTTAGAGTGTCTTTCATAAGCAGACATGATGGAGGAAGATGTAGACGAACAGAGGAACTTCGAGAGGGGAACTCGAACGACTGCCTACTTGTGGAGGCCATTTTATGCCAGGAGATCGTTGGTGCGTGACAAGCAGGCCACTGATGAATTGAGTCACAATAGGGCTGAGTTTAGAACAGCAATTGGGCCGGAAGAATGGGATCAAAGTGAGAGTGGCCACAGACCAGTCAGCGAGTGACAGTAAGAGTTGAACTTCAGGATTACCATATTTGGAGGAAAGTGCAAGCTTCAACCTCCGCTGATGGCAGGTCGGTGGTCCGGCGCTAGTACTTAGCGCAAGTCCCGTCGTCATCTCGTATGAGCGGATGACGGATGCAGCTCTTCACGGAAAGAACTATGGCTCAAAATAAGGAATTAAGGCAACGCTCGCACCGTGTTTCTATCGAGTAGCATGTTACGCTGCAAATCGCTCACAGGGAATTGCTCGAATATTTTCACGAAAGACATACCGCCACGTGCGAGTCACATGCGCAGGCTGAGTTGATGCCAAACACAAAGGCTATCCAAGACAACTTTGAGAATTTACTGAGCTCATCGAAGCGCAGCCATCCTTGCTCATACAGCTCCCCGACCCCCGTCTTAGACTCGGAGACCGAAGCGCCCGAGCATCGGAGATCAGCGCTGCATGCCAAATTGGGAAGGAGCGCTGCCGATCGCGTGTGGACGCGCCACACGCTCGTGACGCCGTTGATTCTGAATAAAGGGACTCAGGGTGCTGTTAGTGTATGTATAAATACCCGCACGCTTTGTCCGTCTCTCCTCATCACTCAGCCCTCTCTCTTTCTCTTACTCTTCCCTAGACACACGACGAGCGATGGTGGATACCACAGGCTCATAGCACACAGCACGGACTCCTGCTCGCCAGGAGGTCCCTCACACTCTACAGCGCTGCATTCGGGCTGGCCCACGTCCAAGTCATGGGACGGAAGCGCCGACGGCCAATGGTGTCCGTCAACCTCCGCAGCCCAGCCCGTTTTTCCGCTAGAGTCCCAGCCTCGTGCCTAGGATACTAGGCTCCCGTGCTGTGCTGCTCCCCTCGTCTCGTCGTGTCGCTGCACTGGCACGCTCTGCGTCGCTGGACTCGACTCTCTCCCTTTCCCCCTTTCCACCGGCCCCGCCGTGCGTTGACGTTGGCCAAAGCAGTCGGCGCTCGAGGCCTCAGGAGTGCTGTACTGTGAGTCTCCATCTGTCCGCTCCGCCGTGCCACACAGCTCTATGGTAGTGTCCGACGTTATACAAGCTTAAGGTGAGCCTCAAGGGAGGGCAAGCATCGCCTGTGGATGTTCGTCCTGGCGTGCACCTTTTCGTGGTCCTTGAGATAAGTACCCCCGGATCGCAGAGCCCGGGCGGGAAACCAAGTCACACCTGAATTTCTCACACACATACGTAGTACTAGTGTTGTCTTGAATATTATAGTCTATTTCGCAAATAGTAGGGTTTTTGTATAGCTATATTCCTACAATTTGAGGGTCAATCCTCCACTCTATTTGCATTGACTCTGCAGAGGCTAGATCTAGCACCCACATATATGCCTTATGTGACACTGTTTGCTATTGTCAAGCTGTCTGCACATTACTGCAAAATGAAGTATAATGGAGCACTACTATATATGATTGAGATAGATGACGTTAACACAAAATGTAAGAAGAGTATGCTACAATTCCTTGTGCCAGAAAATAGAATGCGATGATACAGAGCAAATCAGCAGGCGAGTCAAGTACTAGTGATTGGCAAGGGTAAACCCTCCATGCTTAGAGGCTAACCCTTACCCTTACCCTTCAAAACCCTCATGAAGGGTAAGGGTTGGGGGTTACCCTTCAAACCCTTGCCAAAATGAGCAGAAAATGGTGCTTTGAGTGCTTTTTCATTCAATCATAATGTCAGCCTTCTATTTGAATAGCTTGCATTGATATAGAAAGCACTCACAACACTTGCAGCTCTATCTAGCAACACATCTGCTATTTGAATGCAAACCCCTGCCAGACAAGGGTTAACTTTTCCCAACCCTTACCCTTACCCTTTGTACCCTTACCCTTAACCCTCCGAGGGTTTGCAAACCCCTGCCTATCACTATCGAGTACTAGGCTGTCTCTGAGACGCTTCCAGTCCTTCAGCTGGTTTCCTACGTGGCGACGTTCCTCTGTAACTGGGGATCAAGTTGGACATCTTCGCGAGCACTGTACTTCACCATAAAGTCAAGCAATATCTGTCGGAATACCTCATGCAAGTGATCCATCTGTGGTTTCGGCTCTAGATACACATACTCAGGGGCAATCTGCTCAGCAAGCTTCGCAAGCATGGTACCAAGACCGAAGTTCCGCAGTTGGGGGTGCAATGCCGGGTCAAAGTCGGAGTCAAACAATTGAAAAAGGGCATTACGGGTGTCGTCGACATCTAGCCCATCTTCGTAGTGTGATTGAAGAGGCATGAACACATCAGATTTGCCTGCCATGTGAAGGCTTTCTCGAGCGGTGATCCTGAAGTTCGCACCAGGACCACACTCGTCAGTAGTGTCCAAAAGATGGACTCTGTGTCATGCAAAGGCCGGTGGCTGAACGGCACAGTCGAAATGGGCTCCTCCTCCTCCTGGATAGTGCATATCCCACCATGGCATGTGCCTGGTACAGTGTCGCACATCGCATCGTACGCATCTTGGGTATACGCAGCAACATACGCTTGCAGAGCTTCCCCAACGAGGTTCGGCATGGGAGTGAAGCAGAGCTGGAAGTATGCAGGTTCCAATGTTCGACCTTGAGCCACAGAGCGAGCAATGTACCGCGCAGTACCCTACCAATACGAGTGAATGGGTGAGGAACAGAAGATGCCACCTGGCAATTGCTTACCGTGCGTTCCCTTAGCTTTTGGCTGACAACGGCTTCATCCACTGTCAAGGGAGTAATGCTCGCTGGGGAGGTCGTGGACTTCTTCACCGGCTCCGTGGGAGAAGAATTGTTGAAGAGTATGTGGTCGATGAATTTAACCAGATGTGTCGCAGAGTAGAACACCTTATTGGCCTCGGGTGTGTTAGGGTCCTCCATTGTATGGTGATCCAGATACATGGGAATATTATTTGCGCTCATATCCCGGTGGAGCACTTTCTGCTCTCGAACTAGAATGTGGTGTGCTGCGCAGAAGCTATTCAGCGAAGCATGAGATTTCATAATGAATGAACATACTTTCTACCATGTCGTATATGGCGCAAAGAAGCTCCTTGAGAGTTCTAGCCTTCAGGATATGCTCGCTGTGGCTATCCATAACTGGGCGTGTCTTTATGCGCCTGACAGCCTTGCCGCGAGATTTGGCCAACCCTGCAGCAGCGAGGATGAACGGAGGACCTTCGAGATGGGAACTCGAGTGAATGCCAACTTGCGGAGACAATTATATGACAGTACATTGTTGGTACACGACAAACAGGCCAACAACGAAATAAGTCACAGTAGAGCAAAGTCCAAGGCCGTTGAGCGGGTAGAGTTGGCTCAAAGTGAGAGTGGCCATAGGCCCGTCGGCAAGTGAGAGTAAAAGGGAAAGTGCGAGCTTCAACGTTTCAACATCCGCTGATGACGACTTAGTGACCCGGCGCTAGCACTCAGCGCAACCCTGGTCGACATCTCGCAATCGTACTCATGAGCGGATAGCAGGTGCTACTGTTCGCAAAAGATTACACGCCATTTGCTATCACCGAATCGTCTGCGCATTACCGCAAGATGAGTTATAACGAAGCACTACTAAGCACATACAATTGAGATAGATGACCATGCGTGATGTGTATGCTACAAAGTCCATGTACCAGAAAATAGAATGTGAGGGTAAGAAGTACGTCAAAAGGTGAAGAAAACGCGCAGGAAATGGATAGCTTAAGGCGGAGGCGACTGTTTCTGAGACTCTCGCAGCGTCGCGGTGTGTGTTGGCCGGTCAGATACTTTGGATGAGGAGAAGTATCGGGACCCATCGGCGCCGGAGTCGGGGCCGTTGACGCCGTTGGCCTTCTGTCGCTTGGACGTTTCAGACTCCAGGCCATCTCCATCACGCTTGCGGCCCTTCGAAGGAGCTGGCTGGGCGGTGATGTCCCGCTGTAAATCCGGATCGAGTTGGATATCTTCGCAGTCGCTATACTTGACCAGAAAGTCCAAGAGAATTCGCCTGAACGCCTCATGCAAATGATCGATCTGCGGTTTTGGCTCGAGGTAGGCATACTCTGGAATGACCTGTTGCGCGAGATCGGCGAGCATTTGGCCGAGACCGATGTTTTGCAGCTGCGGGTGTAATGCCTGGTCGAAGCTGTAGTCGTCCCACCTAAGAATGGGGTCGCGGGCGTCGTGGATGATTGGCCCGTCTTTAATGGCGTGGTTGAAGAGGAACATACGCGCGTGGATCGGCTGCCAGTCGAAAGTATTCTCCAGCGGTGACCCCAAAGGTCGCACCAGGACTAGGCTCATCACCAGTGTCCAGAAGATGGACTCTACGTCGTGCGATGGCCGGTGACTGAATACTACTTTGGGGTCTTCCCCGGTTTGATCGCGCATAAACCTCCGTGGCACTTTTTCCCTTTATCGCACATCTGCTTGTACGCATGTTTGCCGTACGCAGCAACATACGCTTTCCGTGCTTTCTTGCTCAGGGACGGCATGGGAGCAAACCGTAGTTGCGGTGGGGAAGCTCTCAACGTTCGGCCTTGAGCGACAGCACGAGCAATGTATCGCGCGGTACCCTACCGATACGAGTGAGTATGTAAAATGCAAAGAGACATACCCAAAGAGCACCCACCGTGCGTTCTCTGAGCTCTTGGCTGACAATAGCCTCGTTCACTGTCAAAGGAGCATGGGTCGTTGCTGAGGCTGTAGGCTTCTTTACCGGTTCCGCGGGAGAGGAGTTGTCAAAGTCAATGATGAGACAGCGTGCGCGATCTTGCGCATCGGATTTCCTGCCACTGCTAGAAACAGGAAAGACCTATCAGCGGGCTCTGGCGTGATCAATAACGCGGACTTACCCTGAGGAAGGCGGGAGGACGTCGTCAATGAATTTCATGGGCTGTTTCGGAGAATAGAACGCAGCGCCGGCCTCGGATGTGCGAGGGTCCTTCAGTGTATCAGGATGGTGTTCGGGATACATGAGAATATTATTGGCGCTCATATCGCGATGGAGGATCTTCCGGTCTCGAACGAGGATGCGATGTACTGCACAGAAATCATTCAGCGAAGCGAAAGAGTTCAGGATGAAAGGCCATACCTTCTACGGCGTCGTATGTAGCTCGGATAAGGTCCCCGAGGGTTTTAGTCCTCAGGAGACGCTCTCCGTGGCTACCCATGACCAACCGTGCCTTCGTACGCTCGACGGGCCGGCCACGAGAATTAGCCAACCCTGCTGTGGTGAGAGCTACAGTGTCAGCGCCGTGTCGTACCTTGACGTCTTCGGTACCAAGCACGCGGACAACGCCTGGAACGATGCCGTCTCTATGAATCTCCTGAATGAGATCCTTCTCCTTGAACCTTCTAGACTCGTCGCGATATGCGTCCTTGATGACAACCTTCTCGCCCGTCGGAGCAACCGACTTGAATACGGTAGTTCGGCGTCCATGGCCGCTGGACCAGACGCTGAGCGCACACTTCTCGTAGGTCTTGCCGCACGCCTGCACATCCCACAGCACCTCGGGATCCGATCCCACGTGGGGAGTCAACGTCGTGTCATGCAGGTGGTGCTTTGTAGGAGGCATGTACAGCGAGTAGAGGTACTGCGCTAGCGGCTCCAGATTGTCCCAGGACATGTCGCCAGAAGCAATGTCGCCAGAAGCGTCGACCCAGGCCAGCTGATAGTCTTGTGGTCGGTGCGGCCAAAACAAACATGCCAGGGATGTTTGGGGAGGCCTCTAGGACATACCATACGTAGCTAGTCGCTTGATTTAAACCAAGATACTGTCGTTGTTTTATTTCGACGACTGTGCGCGCGCATGGGTATGGGATGGGCCGATACTGGGACCTCTGAGAAGCTTGAGGGTGGCTATTTGAAGGGAGCGCTGAAGGTTCGGACGGTAGCTCTTCCACGGCGGCTTGCTCTTCAGCTTGCTCTTCATCCTGTGCTGAGTCTTCAGGGACCTTTGGTTTGCTTGATGACTTCTTTCTTCTCTCAAAGAACTCGAGAGGCTCGTCTACGCCAATCAGGTCGGGAGCGAAATTCGAATGTGTACCTCTGCCCGCCGGATGATGTGACATAACAGTGTTTCCGTTGGGCACGAAGGATATTTGTTTCAAGCCTTCCGGCCGAGACGGGAGATGGTCTAAGAGAGAGAATGAGAACGCAAGAACGTTACAGCAAGTAATAGTGAAACACAAACCGTAGATGAAGTGGCTAAGCTTAGTTAATAGCTTCGCCACTGGTCGGTAATACTTGAACTCGCCGCCAGGCTTTGTCGAGTGGGTCAGTTCACGCAGAAGACTAAAATCGACGGCATTCTGCCAGTCGATGGTGGATGGAATA
>JAKOGH010001063.1:0-14249 GCA_024811115.1 Terana coerulea
CCCTTAATGCATTCAGAGCCAACGACACTTTTCTTCCCCAGGCTGCAATAGGGTGCAGCCCATTGGAATTCGACCTAAGGCTCCAACCCTATACTTTACCTTTACAAAATATTTGTAGTTAAAGAGTAAAGAGTAAATAAAGGGTACTAAACAGTTTATAGAGAGTAAAGACTAGTTTATAGAGTGTTTCCGCACCAAGTCCAGGGCTGCAGAAAGTATAGTTACCTACAAAGCCACAAATAAATTTTCAGATTTTCTACTACCTCTGTTGCGGTGTGGTTCAATGAGAAGGAGGTTTCGGATGTCAACTTGAAAGCAGAACAGTTTTGTTTGCGCGGCGGGCCGGCGCTGCTGGGCTGAATCAAGAGCAAATTTTCAAGACTCAGAAGTTGTTCAGGAAAGAGCCATGTCAGAAATGTCTCAGTAGCCTCCTATCAACTATTAGCAGCAACTATCACTGCTGACGTGCACCCTTACGAAGATGTTGGTTCAGCGTTGAACGTTGAACGAGCACCTGGGCGGGGCAATATCTCCGAGCTTTATCCGCCACTCGCTGCAGCGCATCCGAGTCCGTGCTGCGTGTTTGAACTTGTCCAAGATGTCGGCATGATCAGACATGTTGTTGCTGCACAACAGTATACACCTACATTATTGTCTGGACGCTTGCAGCAATAAACTATGTGCCCCAGGCGATACCTCTACATACTCTTTACTAAACAGTTTACACCCCTTACCGCCGTTTTGTAGTTTAAAGGTAAAGGTAAAGAGTTGTAAAGGGTTTAAAAGAGTAATTAAAGTAAATGGTTGGAGCCTTAATTCGACCTACGAGTCACGACAATTACAACTTGTTGGCCATTGACTAGCAATCTAATTTTTACATCTAAATTTCATTCGACATTTGAGCTGCACGGCTGTGCATAGTGCGACATCATTGGTATGTTTCTTCTCAGCTCTTGTAAGTTAGTGGAGCTGTCACTGGCCAGTTCCGGATCGCTGGAATGCATATAGTAGTATCATGTAGCAGTACAATCAGTTCAGCTATATCTGTACGTGAACTACTGCTCCTGATGTAACGGAAAACGACGCAATCGTCTTCTCCCCGGAAACGACCTCAACAGATCTTGCTCCAGAGCTAGCCTTGTCCGCGGTAAATGTCGCATTTGTCAACTTACCGCCTATCCAGGTCATGTCGAGGCTTAGTCCACCTCTGATGCGTGCCGCTCGGATAGATCCTGTCGACCATGAGGACGGAAGAGCAGGCAAGAGGGTTACAACCAGCGGGGACGAAAGCTCGGGCACGTCTGGAGCTTGAATGAGGGCGTTCTGGGAAAGCTTTAGTTGGTATGAGCGAGCGGCGAAGCGAAGTGGCACGTACGAGAACAGCGGCGGGATACCCGAAGTTGGCGTCAATTTGGAATATGGGATCCGCATCCAATGGGTCGTACAGACTGAAGAGGTTCGGCCCGAAGTTTCTCTGCACCGCGTACTGTGTTGAACGACCCTGCCATGAGCGCGAAGATCGCACAATGCAGATATCATAGCGAAGAACCCACAGATAGCTGCTCATAGTACTTGTCCTTGTTGCCAAGCTGAGCCCATGCCGCCGCCCGCCACACCTTCTCCCATCCAGCGTCTCCGTCCGGTGCGGTGCCGTTTCCCGGTGGATGAGACTTGTTTCCGCTGCCTGAAGAACCTCAGATTTGCTAAACGGTTTCTTGGTAGGTGGCGCCTGCAACGTAGAGTTGTAAGAAGCCAATGCGTATCCTGGGTATAGACCTATTAGATGGGAGAGGTGGCGATGGGTGTCATTCGGAGCGTCCATGTCAATCTTCCACTCTACAAGCGTCGAAGCTAAGCAAGATCATGTAAGCGAGGTCCACTAATAGAGCTTACCTTGGAGTTGTCCCCAAGAGCCGACGTGTATGCCCTTGTCCATCTGAGTGCGTTTGGAGCGAACGTCTGCGGTAGGATGAATGACATTAATGCCCGACGAAGCAATGAGTCGCAAATCGTACCATCGAGGAAGGTCTCGTCATTATCCCCAGATGCAGCGTATCCCTTCTCTATCGCGTTGAACAGCTGCCAGATGAGCTGTTGAGAGTGAGCGCATCCTGTAACCGAAGGTCAGACTGGATCACAGAAAGTTAACCATAAGCGGACGGAGACGCACCGAGAGTTATAGGCAGCTGCTCAGGAGAGTTACACGGGGCCACGACTAAGGTCGTATCGTTGAAGTGCTGGTCCTCAATGAGCTTTGCCAGGTGGAATTCAGCGACGCCCTATAACACACTCAGTTCGGGCTCAAGCTCCTAGGGCTATAGAGCCACGCACCTTTAGCAGCGGCCATCCTTGAGATTTGAACCACTGAACATCATTTGTGTAGTCAAAGTGATCCCAGACGTGGATCATCTGTCACAGCAGCTTGGGGTCGCACTTCAACAGAAGAATTAGGCTGTCACATACCATCCATACGGCTGACTCTGCGAAATCTTATGAGAACGATGAGGGTTATAATTCGCCCGACCAGTACATACCTGGGTAGTCCGCCCATTGTGCCGAGTTCCCAGATAGCTTCATTCCGGTATGACCGAAGATCTAGGAATAAAGAAGCTTCTTTCAATCCTTTCGTCGAGTACTGCCACATGCATATACCGACATTCATCTATGCATCGAGCTCAATTCATGAAACGACATGAGAGCCTGAAAACCAGACAACCCACCTCGTTGTGCGTAACCCACCCCTGGCTGATATTGTACAACACTTGCGCAGTGTATGTGCCACGCGGAGCCCATGTCTTCTACTCATTTGAAAAATCAGTGTGACGGCGGCAGCCATGGCGAGGGCTTACTTACCTCAATATAGTCGAAGAGCGGAGGTACCAGATCGCCCATGCCGGTCATCTCAGCGAACCAGTGGTTCATTTGAATATTGATATTTGAGTCTGTAAGACACAAGCCACTTAAGCCTGGTTATCAAAAATATCATGAGATAGTAGCGCACGATAGTCTGTAGGCAGGCGTAAATCATCAACGGCGCCGAAGAGTGCGAAGAGGAGGCTACTCACCTGCACTCCACGGAGGCGTGGTATCACTCGCCCATTTGCCCTGCAAGTTGGCAGGAAGCACGCCGGGCGCGCTGCTGGCGAGCAGATACCTTCCGAAATTGAACAGCAACCATTCCAGGTACGTATCTCCGACGTTGGTCTGATAGGCGGTCTTCAGTTCGTCCGTAGTACGAGAGGAGTCCGGAACGGCGCCCAGGGAAAGGGAGAACGGCCCCAACAATGTCTCATAGGCGGAGACATGCGCGGATAGTAGCGATGAGTACGTCGTTGGTGTCGGGGATGGTGAAAGTGGTGAGACAGTGTCCAGCAGGGAGACCAATTTAGCGTGAGGAAGAGCCTGGCTGAAGGTGAAGTTATGAGCCGCGTCGCCGGCAGAGATATCGTACTCGGTATCGCCAGCCCACGTCACCCATGCCTCAGTTGCCCCGGTGACGACCACGGTTGCGTTTTGGGCGGTGCTGTTGCCCGAGACCGGCGAACAAGCCACTTTCGATCCTGTGCCGACTGCATTGACGCGGAAGAGTAGCTCGTAAGCCATCCCTGGGTTGGCTACAGACCCTGTCACTTGCAGGGTAGTGTTGTCCAGGCAAGACACAGTGGCGATCGGGAGACCAGCTTCCAGTTCAGACGAAAATGCGTAGGTAAGCTGGGGTATTTGCCCCGAGTTTGTCAGATGTTGAACACAAACTTGAGCAGAATGAGAACAGAAAGATGTGCTGTGTCGGAATAGAATTATTGCTCAAATAAAAGAGTCTGTAAAACAAATTGACGCACCGAGTAAGGGATAAGCTCCCTTGCGACCAGGAAGTCCCTGCAACAGCTTGATCAAGGTCAAGCCATCGTGCGTAATTGCCAACTTCTCCTGTCGTATTTAACGTAGTTATCAAGTAGCCGGCACCGGCATATGAACCTGTTGAAAACATGTCTTTCAGTCAAAATATCATCACAGTCATCCCACAGCGTTAACTTACCGTATGCTCCTGGGTCTGTACTTAGTGCCTCGATATCTGAGCGGTAAGGAAGGCGAGTCAGTGAGCCCGGGCGATACGGATAGGCAGTTGCTAAGGTCTGCAGCTCTTACCGTCGATGGTACCGTTCTTGAATATTGTCTGGCGAATCGCTTTCACATCCACCGCCATCTGAGGACGCTCCGATGGCTGCTTATTCCCGCCATTATACAACTACGACAACAACAACAACATCAATTCAACGCAGGCGATTGTGTTGATATACGAATCTTACTGGGTCCTGGAATGGTCCGCCGGACCAAAGCGATTCAATGTTCAGCTGCGTAGATTCGTAGGTTGTGCCTCCGGGCGTCGTGGCTAACAAATTCGTTAGTATCAGCGTGCGCTATATTAGCCAGGGTTTCGATACGTACCTGCAAGGTACCCATTTCCAATGGGAAGCCACTCTTTCGTCCAAGTCGTCCCAGGGGACTTGTACCACAGTCCGTTGCCCGACTTCGGAAACGCCGGAGGGACTGCCGAGACCGGGCGAAGCGCCGCTAAGCTCATAAGCATTGCGGAGATACACAACAGTCCAGACAGCATCATGAGCTGTGAAGCCGTCTCGTTGGTAAGTACTCTGGTGCGTAGGGAAAGTGCTCAACGCACTACTTCGAAGAGCACCATTCGACCGATGTTATACTGTTCGAAGAACGAGGAACACATGGCGACAGCTCAGTCGACGAGGGTCGCATGTGCTATTGCAGAAGGTCTTCTTTGAGTGGGATGAGCATCTGCAACAACAGGTGAGCGAGTCCTGCGGGCCGTGGAAGTTATAGAAGAGACCAGTCAAGGTGATGACCATAGTGGTGATAGAAAGCAGCAAGCTGGCATGTGGTAGAAGCGTCATTGGACCAGAACAGAAGGCGCCAACAACGGAGCAATACGATTCTATTCCAGTTTGACCGCCCTTCATTTCCTCCCCGGATAAAAGGCAAGCATCCGGCGTGCGTTTGCTGGTCATGCACTCGAACAGTGCCGAGATGAGGTCCACGACCATCGCACTTAGACTGATGGCGTTCATATTGGAGATGGTTGGACGTTAGAGCGTGCGGGGGCGGACTATGCTGGCCGACAAAGTTGAAGTGCCAGAAGACAGAGAAATCTGCTGAAGGAGGCGGAGGTCGAGAGTCCGAGAGTTCATAGGTAGAACAGCGGGGAGGCTTATACGATTTAGAGGGTAAGCTGAGCGGAGCGCAACGTCCTCAGTTCAGGGAATTGCGACGCTGCTTGAGAGTTTTTGTACAGTTTTAGGTCTTTCGACCAGCACTCACGACTAAGCCCAAGCTCAAGAACAAGCCGGTGGACAAGCTTTAAGTACACCGCCAAGTGTCGCTCAGGTTGAACGCATGTGGGCGTCTCATGTGTGATACGTGTGTGTCGGTATGTGCCGAAGATATGAGATTTGTGTGACTCTCATGTGGCCCGACCACATGCCAATCATGTGTAACTTCATGTGCGTTACACATAACCTGCACAGATCGCGCATATGCCCAGGTTCGTATGGTACACCTGATGATATAATTGTCTCTAGTGCGAATTTCCACGTAGCCTGTCTAGGATTACATGATTTGGTCTCCACATGAATAGGTATATATTTCAGCTGAGTCGGTCATGGTTGCAGCACAGCGGATTTCCCAGAACTCAGACTCGCTTACGCTTTTGCGGCCGATATTCGGACACAGAGGAGTCAGAGCTATCGGACTCGACGCCAGCATCCATGGTACGTCTGGCGTTTTCCTCATCTACTGTCATGTCCTCGTCGTCCCGCTTCATACTCTGATTCAGAACTGGTACCGCTGTTCTGATTGTCGAGCGGTGACTCTTCATCTGACGAGCTGTCATCATCAGAGCTAGGGTCCGACTCGGTTGGGCTTGTGGATACTGCACGACGGCGCTGTGCGGCCTGAGCAACAATACGCCGAGCAATGTCACCGTTTGAAGCGCTGCCTGTCGGCTCGGAATTTGGCATCGTGCTCTGAGGATTCTGCAATGCCTTCTTCTGCTGCCTTCGCTGCCGCGCCGCCGTTCGCTTGCCATCATTAGTTTGACGCAGCCGACGTGCCTGCTCGACGTGTTTGGCCCTGCGATTGGGATAGAGTGCGAGAGGCGTTGTAAGAGAGTGCGACAGCGCTTTGCGCACAAGATGAGCGTTGTGAAAGGCTGCCATGTTGACAATGAAGTGGTCCGCGAGTTGAGTTTCATGTTTCCAATAGCGTTCCGTTCGTCCCGACTCTTCGCGTTCTTGCACAATTGCACGTGTTCCCGATGCTTGACACCCAGCACGATGGCAGTCGTGCTGCGCGTTGAATTCAAATATCACATCCTGGGAGACTCTGTGAGCCACAAGAACTGAAACCGACTGAAAATCGACGCACCTGACTTGCAATCGCAATGAATGTTTGCTGCTGCTGGCGGCGATAGAGGTAAGGCATTTTCAAGATTTCATGGCGCTTCTTCGCCACTTCAAACACCTCAAGGACCGTGATGCTGTTTGCACCATCAGGTGACACCAGAATCTCGTTGACTCGTCCCGCAGTCGATTGGTTTTCCTATTGAGTAACACCAGTCAGTATCCGTGCTCATGTACGGGCGGGCGTGTAACATGGTAAGCACGTACCTGAAAGGGTGACTTGACAAACACCCAGGAACCTTCTGTGCATACATCGCCTGACCAGGCTACGAGTGACTGTCCAGTCATCCATAATGATGTTGAGGTAAATGCTCCGTAGTTTGTAGCATCTGCCGCCTTCGTATCCGATAAGGCCCTTGTTGGTCGTACCCTTTGACCCCGCTTGAGCGGTGCAGGTCTTGCATATCCTGGGATTTCCGTAATAGCCACCAGTCAGCATACAATTCGTTGTATTAAGGCAATTGACCTTACCGGGCTGCTTGATCTCGCGAGGCTTCCATCCGACCAGGCGTTGCAGAATTGGCTGAGAGGTGATATAGTCACGGACACCCCATCCGGCCCTAGCCCAGTCACGTTCGGATTCATTCTCGGCCTGCCCTGTCGGCCAGTATCCGCCCTGTGATACGATGCTTGAAGGACTCCTGACTGGCCAGTTGGATTGCTATATCTCGGCTTGGGGCAAGGTGATTTGAGAAAATTGAGCAGTACCGGAACACACCGTTGAAGCTCTCGAAGCACTCAGTCGAGAGCCCTACCAGCGGTCCAAAGCGCAAGAAGTCACCTCGGAGATGGGCTTGGAGATGAATCTTGATCTTCTGCACTATCTTGCTGGGATCAATCTCCGAGAACGTGTCGAGAACGTTAGCAACAGCAATATCCATGTTATCCTGCAGCCGTAAAAGTAAGCAAGTGCTCGTGACAAGTGGACCCAAACCGCACCAGGTATTGCTCTTGGTTCGTAACTTGGGGGAACCAGATGAGCGCACAGAGTTCTCCTATAGCAAGCCAAAGCTGGAGGTGCAACGGGTCGTTCACTAGATCATGAGCATGGAAGACGAGTGTTTGAACGACTGCTTTGAACTGCCGCCCGATCAACGAGCCGGCGTACTGCATGATATAGTTCGCACGGATTGCCTGAAGCAAGAGGCCCTTGCCATTAGTTTCCTGAAGGCGAACAGCGAAATTGTTTTTCTGCTCGGTCGTCCATGATGTATGGGTCATATGCCACGCGTACAAGTTGATGATTCCGAGCAAGATAGTGTGGAGGATTTCTACTGGTGTGTCCTTCGTCGGATCGAAGCCTTTCAGTGTAAAGAATGGGTTGTAAATCTTCTCGCTGTTCTCTTCAGCCCATTTCTGGAGCTCGTCTTGAACCGACTCCTTTGAGCGAGAAGGGTCTGCAGCTCTTAGAAGTTGCGCACGCTCGAGTAGCTCATCAATCCAGTGCTGAGTGTACGCATCCTTGACGCCCGGTTTCGGTCTGCATTTCTTTGACCGGCTTCGCCACGCCAAGGCATGCCATCTTGACTTGCTTTTCTAGCTCAGACAATATTTCCTCCTTCGTTCGCTGGGCGTTCCTGCTGAGAAGAGGCGATCGAACCCATCATCAGATTCCTTGTCTTTGTCCGTTCCACCAGCCGTCGCACTTCCGACAGAACAAGTTGCCACCGCTTCCAATATGAGCAGAGACTTCGCTCTGCATAGGGTTGTCGGATGGCGCTGCGTTGACAAAAATGCGAAATCGTAGGCTTTCACCTGATATTCCATCACGTACAATCACTGGTGTTGTGTGTGTTGACTGGATGACGTCTTTGAATGCCGCAAACTGTTCGGAGATAGTGGCGTTGGGCTGACGTCGAAATGAAATGGGTATGGAATTCTTGCTGAAGAAGCTCGCGGGGTAGGTTTCGATGGGTGATATATGCGTTCCAATGTTTATTCCATGACTTCGAACGGTTACCAGACACGTCGTCACCAAAATAATCAACGAGACTGGTATACAGCGGATCGCCTTGTGCCAGCTCTCGTAGAGGATTGGGCATCTCCTTAGGGTATCCCCAAGAGTGTGCGCGTGCTATACGATCACATATTAGTCTTGCAATCGAGTGAAGCTGATAAATACTCAAACGCACCATCCCACTTCGGAATCTTTGAGCTATCCTCTAAGTCGTGGTAGTTGTCTTGAAGACCATCTGCTGGTATGAAAACTGACTCGCTGTCATGAACAGATGCTATTCCCTGTGATTATCAGGGAGAATTAGGTCTAAATGAGGTGGGATAGTCGCAGTAGCCCAACATACCTCGCTATCGAGAGTTACTTCCCATGCATCGGCATGTACACGGCCCTCAGACACGACCCATCGGAAAGGGATTACAAGCTGCCCATCCTTCATGCGAGCCAATTCATTCACGTAGAAGTGGCGTCCGCCTCCAGTGTCGTACATTGGGCTTAGCGCATCAAGGTCCATTTGGTGGCGCCATTTATTCACGTGCCAGACTTCACGGATCCCCTCAGGACCAGGGATCTCTGGGTAAACATGGATAAAGCGGCGGGTCTCTGGATTCGATCAATCCTGTGCGACAAGCATGTAAGTGCCAAGCTAACAAGAGTTACAGAACCCAAAAATCCTGTAAGAAAATGCACACACCTTCGCAATGATACTTCTGGGATCGTTCATGTAGAAGACATTGCCAAACGCTGACTCGCATTTGACAGTTGGCACTCCACAATGCTCGCTGAAGGGACTTCTGGGTCTTGCGTAAACGGTCCAGAGATGGCACGTCAGCGTACGCCCCAGTTCTTTGAGCATCCAGACCAGAACGCTCATGAGCGTATTTGATACTCGAAGTCGTGGTAGATTATCCAACAGATCGAGCATAAACATCTGTATAGTCAGTTGGTGAGACACTCCACATCCTCTGAAGTACGAGCATGGCTTACTGTTTTTGACTCATACGGCGCCCCACTCAGCATGCTGTTCTTGCCGGAAGGACGCTCGAATCCTCCTGCAATCTCGGCCTCAACAGTCTCCCTCGACGGCCGGTTCTTGGATATCTTAAACAAACACAACTTCGCGGTCAGCTACAGCTCGCGCTAACGGTGCGGCCTATTAAATTCGAAATGCAATGTACTCACTCAAACAGCCCAGGATATCGGCCAAAATATCATCTTCCTCCGCATTGTTGTCAAGTAACTCGTCGGCACTACTGTCGCCACCTCCAGCCGTTTCACGACCTTCAGTAGTTGCATCCCAGAGCTCGAATGCCTTCACTTGTCGGAGCCAACGAAGCCGGGCTTGAATAGACGCCGCTCGAGGGTCCTCTCCAGCGCATAGCTGCGCTGCATGCGGATCGGCGTCGAACGCCTCCCACATGCTCTCTTCTTCTGCACTGACCACGGGCTGCCGTGGTTCTCTCCTTTCCTCATGTCGGATGTGAACGGCAGCCAGTCGAGATGGCTGCTCTTGTGCTGCTTCTTCTTCTGCACGCTGAACGCGTTGAGCAGCGGTAAGTTGTGCTTGACGTCGCTCGCACTGCTCCGCTGCGACTTGATGTGTTTCTTCCCTTCAGATGCGCATTCAAGCTCGCTCGCTGCATCCATGATCCCCCTTCCTCCTGGAGAGCAGTATGTGCAGCGAACAAGACCAGGGTTGCTTGGAGAAGCTATCACAACTGTCATAGCCCGGTAAGTCTCTGTCTATACTCTCTCAATGACCGAGAGCTCACAGACTGGCAGAGCATTGATTTTCGGTGGCATGATGCTGGAGTCCAAGCCAGCAACACAGAGCACAGGAAAGACTGAATTATCAGGTGAGTTTGGTGGTGCAGAAGGGAAGAGAGTTGCCAGGAGTGCTGTGGCCACTTGGTCTCGCGAACGGACAATTGACCACTCACTTGTAGGCCACCTCCCGTTTCGGTATTAAAACCTGCATCTCAACCCAGGACTTTGCTCTCTCACCTCTCACCCCAACTTTAACATGGCCTCCGGCCGCTGACTTCCACGACGAAGTTCCTACAGGCGGCTGAAGCAGCCAGCTCGCCTAGCGCCTTCGCCAACCCTTCCATCATCCGTCTTGGGCAAGCATCCACGCACTGAGGATGAAGGGCAAGACGAAGAGACTGCTGACCATGACCTCGACGCTGACACTCTCGACTTGGATGCCACCTTGGATAATAGATCTTCAAACAGCAGCATGCCGCCTGCTGTGGGGAACCGAAACCACATCGCATTCGGGCGAAGAGGCTGGCGACTAAGAAAAAGCTGAAGAGTGATTTCACCAGTGAGCTCATCGACTTCGCCGTGGTAAGTTCTATATCTTGCTACGCTAGTGAAGCTAATTAGCCTTTCAATGGTCTAGGATCCTGCTCCTGTTCGTGATATGAAAATATATGCAGCCCTGCTGGCCTTTCAGCAAGTACAGGAGAAGCAGACTGCAACTCAGGCTTCTTGGGAGCCGTCGAAGGACCTCAATGTATGTGACCCCAATTTTGAATATAGCATTGATATTGACATACGTTGGTGTAGAAAAACATCACCAGCTACTCAATGGGTGTCCTCCTGTCAAGCCACACGCCATCGTACAAAGGTTCCATTCCTGATCACTATGTTGCTGTAAGTTTTTGCTAGGCTATCGACGCTCTTCAGCTCTGACTAAAGACTGGGGCGTCTTGCTGCAGGCCATCCTCAAGAAACTTCGGTTTGACCTACCAGCGAAGGTTGAACAAGATGTTGCCAAGTGGAGCAAGGTCACGCACACCATTGGCAAGCAGATGATTGCTGCTCGACGCAAGATCAAGGTCCAGGTGTGTTGTGCAGCCTGTTTATTATCGGGCCAATTTGCTCATGCCCTGCAGATTGAAATAAGTGTCGCAGGTGCGGACGCTGATCACTGGCGTCTCTACAAGCTTACCAAGAAGATCTGCAAGGGTACCAACTGTAAACCATCTGTGCCCTTGTGTGCCCGGGTTGCACTCATGGTATGTCTTATCTTTCCTTCATGCACCATTCTGCTACTTAACCATGCACCCTTGCAGCGCAAGACATTGCTGAAGCAAAATGGCCGGGATTTTTGGGACGCTGTCGATGCCGCTCTGGCCACCATGCGTGAGATTGCCAAGGGTGACGAGAAGAAGTTGAACAGTGCGCGCTCACCCCCCTCCCCGCCAATTGCAACTAGTCCACTTACTCACCTTTTCACCAACCAGGATGCTCCGCAAGGTCATTACGGATGATCGCAAGACTCATGGTGTTGACAACGACGATGACCCAGAACTTGAAGAGGAGCCTCACGCCCTGGCAGCAGGAGGTTGATGATATCATCAATAGTGTTGTCGTACGATTGAAGCAAGCCTGTATCAGAATCGGAACATCCCAGTTATATTATGTTTTATATCTGTCATGTGTGTGGATTCGCTGGCATGCAACATGATGTGTTGTCCATCTGGAAAAACCCCTCTTTCTAATCTATGCTTTATGCTTCTTATTTAACACTAAGTTGTTTATTATGCTCTTTTTCGCTTTTTGTGAAAACATATTCTTAAAATATAGTTTATTTAGCTAATTTACATCTATTAGCTTGCTAAACAGCCCATTGCCTTTTTAACATTCTAATCTGCTGATTATTAATGGCTTTTTACTACCTAATTGACTTTTATCCCTTACCGATGTCTTATTGCATTCTTTCATTAGCTCATTTACTATATTTCTTTTTATCTAATTTCTCACTATTGCATATTTTATCAGTAGCTTATTATTAGCCTTTTACTTATTTGCTTGTTATTTGTATCATATTTATGACATTATCTAGAGCTTATGACACTTATTTTGCTATTGCTTTTATTCATTACTTGGACTCTTATTATTGTATTGCTTAAAGCTAATTTAGTTCTATATCCTCCTTTTTCTGCCAATCAGCTAACCTATATACTTATACTATTACACTTTTAGAGTTAATGTAGCTACTATTCTCTATTTCAGCCTAGTTGGCACATAAATGCATAATGGATTCCTTATTAGACTGGTTTTCAAAGTGCACAAAGCTTTAAGGATATTGTTAATGATAAGTCTGAAGCTCTTTAAGATTACCTTTATAACCTAATATATAAGCTCTGTACAATTGCTAAAAAGAGCTGTTTTTGCCTAGAATGTCTATATTCTTATATAATTGCCATTTGCCACAGTTGAACAACAAGTTGCAATCAATTTTAAATATCACAATAGCTCTAAAAGAGTGACTCCTTCACAGACGACCAAAGCAATTCACACTGTATGCTTTTGTTAATGGGCCGAGGCTCAAAAAAGATGACCAGAAATAACCACAATGCACCCAAAGGACTTGAACCCAGGACCGCCTGGGTAAACGCGCCCGGTAGATTAACAACTGCGCCATAGCGGCTTGTGTGTATCATCGTACAGAATGGTCATAACTTACCGGGTATATTGAAGCGCCTTAACGTCTTTGAAGCCTTCGCGTTTGCTTGGCGTCATCTTTCATTCCCTCGGTCCCTCATTCCTAACCGACGCGTTAGCTGCGTCGCGACCACCTACCGCGACACCAGGACCCAAGCGACACCACACAAGAGTGGGGGACGCGTGAATTATCGAGCAAGGCTGTTGAAGGGGAGGGGCTCCCCTGCAAACGAGGTACGTGGCCCTCTCGCCGCATCCACCGCTGCTACCCAGAGCCGTCCGTGGCCGTGCATGCACGGCTTATGGACGGTGCTTTCATGAATAGGCACCACGCATCCCCACCAGCAACGAACACCGCGCGCGAACGCCCGCGTAGTCAAGCACGACGCAACAAGCTCAACGCCGGCAGCCGCGACGCCGACGCACAAGAAGCCGGCGCGCACGACACGACGCGTACGACACGAACGGCGGCGCACAACGCCAACGCCGGCGCGCGGGACGTGGCGAAGCACGACGCGCGCAGACCGACGCAGGTGAGCGCGACGCCGACGCACAGAAACCGGCGCGTACAGCACGACGCGCGAGATACGCAGGGCGGGACAGCGGCGCACGCACGTAGTGCCGACGGATGCGCACCACGCCAACGCCGGCGCGCAGGACGTGGCGAAGCACGACGCGCGCAGGCCGACGCAGGCGAGCGTGCCGCCGTTACAAAGGGCCGACGCACGACGCGAGGGACCAGGGTAGCAAGCTACCCCAGCACAACGCCAACGAGCGCAGCACGCGCACCGCGCCGGCGCTGGCGCGCAGGACGTGGCGAAGCACGACGCGTGCAGACCGACGCTGACAAGTGCGCCCCCGTCAGAAGGGGCTGGTGCACGACACGAGGGCCAGGGTAGTGGTGTACGTAAGTATGTTACTGACAGATACAACACACAGGTGGGCATGGCGCAGTGCAGGTGAGTATGGTGCATGGTGCATGGGCTTACCTGCACAGTACAAGTAGTTTGTTGTGTTAGGTAGCTTAGTCTTGTATGTAGATAACTAAATATGCAATACAGAGCATCAGGTTAAATTAAGAAGGGGGATTTCTCAAATGACTAGTCAAGCAGTAGTGGTATTATAGCTGCATGTAAGGAACAAAATAGGACAGTAAGGCAACAAATAGCTGAGAAATAGGACTAATTGCCCTAATATATAGAATAATTAAGACAATTAGCAAAGGACCTCACTAAACTGCCTTATTGGCCTAATGTATCTATTTATCTAGTTGTGTTACTTTGAAGCTTATGTGCAATGAATTAGTGCTTATCAGCATGCATTAGGCAGGAATAGTAAGGGGGTTTTTTCAGATG
>JAKOGH010001064.1:0-17889 GCA_024811115.1 Terana coerulea
CGATCATATTAAGGTCACGGCATCCAAATATCCCTTCCCCACCGTCTGTTCGGTCAATCAGTTAGTTGACTACCAGTCGATCACTCGCACGCTCAAGTGGAACGAACGCGAGCGGCAGAAGTCTTTCGTCGTGGTCGAAGAGAGCCCGATCAAGAAGAAGCATTCGCGAAGGGCTTCTGCCGCGTCGAGTGCCTCCGACTCCCTTGACGGCCATGACGAAGTGGATGAAGAGGCTATCGACGACGAGGAAGAGGACGAAACCACCGAGGAAGAAGACGAGGAGGATGAGAAGTTCGATATTGACGACCTCTCTTCGACTGAGTCCAACCCGTCGCAAGGCAACTCGTCGCAGTCCAGCCCCACCGCCCAAGAAAAACCGCAGGGTCAGCTGGACGACGCGCACGCGCACATCGGGCGTGAAAGGCTAAGGAGGAGGATGACGAGCTCGAGCACAAGCGGGCGCGCGAGGCGGCGCACGTCCTCGTGGCAAAGAGCATGAAGCAGCACCGATCGCGTTCTAGAGGCGGCGTGCAGTCAGGCGTGCAGACCCCCGACCGCTTCGCCGGGCCACACCCGCACCCTCCGCGCGTGTCCCACCGGCATGTCCAGTTCGTGCCGCCGGAGGCCGGGGTCGTCGAGCAGCACGTCAATAGCGATGGACCGGGACGCGACGGTGCGCGGCGAGCGGGGCGCGCGCGACGAGATCCATTCGCCGCGGGGCATGAACGGCAGCCGCAACCGCATACCGAGCCATCGCGACGTCGAGACCGACCCGCGGACGCCGACAGCGGAAGGCGCGCGGAGACGGTCGAAGCCTCCGGCGGCGCGCGTCGAGTTCGACCAGGACCCCAGCGGAGCCGGGCGTTCGCGGTCATGGGCCAGGATGAGAGCGATAGCGCGACAAGTGACAGCGACCGCTAGACGGCACGCAGCATCTCATGATCATAGATTGGGCTTTTGGATGGTATCATTTGCATCGCATTAATTAACCACACAACAGCAACTGCATACATGTACTACTGATAGACGCAAATAAACAGGGTTGTAGAGTATGTATTCCATAACAATTATGCTTGTTCTGTTTCGACACGCGAACTACCAAACCGCTGTCTGCCTACCCCTTCAATGTGTTCTCCCAGATGAAATCCGCCATTTCTTTCACCATGGTGGGCGTGCACTCGTGTTGGGTCTCAGGCTCAATGATAACCTTCTTTATCCCATGCGAACCCACATTGAGGCCCTGCACGAATTCCTCGGAGTAGGTGAACGGAACGAGGGGTCGCGGCCGCCGGACATCACCAGGATCTTCTTGCCCAGAAATGGATTCGACGCGTCCGCCGCGGTATATGGTGCCCGCGCTGGATCATGTTTCTCGATATATGCCTGCAAACTGTCGGGAAATAGGGCGCAGCAAGCAGTATGCCAGAAGACTTGGCGCGGTGCGTGATGAGCTTCACGTAGTCTGGGCAGGCGATGATAGGGACGGCCGTGCCAATCCGGGGATCTACAGAACATCAATAGGTGTATGGCTAATGGGGAGAGCGGGCACAGGATACGTACCATGACGGAGAGCAATCCACGTCGAGTGACCTCCAAGACTCTTGCCGGCGACGATCCACTCAGCGATCGCCCTCTCGTTCGAAGGAAAGAGATATGCTGGTAGGAAGTCTACAAGGTACGAGACATCCTGTGCGGTTCCAGCTGTAAAGGTCTCAGATGTGGCCACTTAAAGAGGGTTACTCGGCGACACACTCTGGATAGCATACATATCAATGCTGTGAGAGAATCATGAGCGCACAAAAATGCCAGTCAGGATTGTAGCCAACTTACGCATGCCTCTCATTGTTTCCTTTCTTCCATGACCCGTTTGCACGAGCGTCGACAAGCCGATCCCCGTGATTACGTTGGTCCTAAGCACCTTTGCGGTTAGCCGTAGGGCAACATTCCCGTATGAGATACTCACGAATGTCACGATGACCAACTCCGTCGCAGCCTCCGCCCCTCGCTGCCTCACAGCAAGGAGCTTGAATGTATCTTCAACAATCCACTCAATACCCTTCGCGGTACCGTTTCGTCCGTGCAGAAAGATCATGACGGCAACTGGGCCGGGATGCTCCGTCATATGGTCTTCAGAGTACACATGGACAGGAAGTCCAGCGACGACGAATGTTTGCTTCTTGACGGTCATCTCGGACTTGTTGTTCGTTTGTGGATAGCACGGTGGTTTCAGAGTCGACGAACGAGAAGCTTCAGAAGGATAAGAACATTTTTAAAGACGGAGTCGACTCCTTTTATGTGTCAATGACGCACCCTAGGGATATCGGCGGATGCACCACCTGCCGTGGATAACGAACAAGTTGGTTCCGCCTAGATGCCGTTTTGTTTTTAGCAATGACGGATGTGCGGACTCAGAAATCGCCCAGTACGCTAGCGGCGGCTGCAGCGTTTGATAGTGCAGAGAAAATCTTTCACCTATGCGCTGTGAAGCGCTGCAGAGCAGTTGATCAGTCTGAACAGCTCACAGTTCGATTCCGTTCAAGTTGTCCACGACGCTGTCGGGATCCTATGGACGATCTCCCAACTGCTAGCGAAAGTCCAGCATCGTCAGGTGCCTCTAGGCAGAGAGACTCAGCCACGGCAATATCTTGTCAAAGTCGTTAAGCAGCCTGCTAGAGTTGCGAAAGTGGGGATACTGTACCGACGTTCCTTGGCTAGGACATCGACGGGCGCCGGTCGGCTTGGTCTCTCGGAGTTTGAAGCTATTCGGCGTTTCCCGCGTGCACACTGCAGGCACCTTGGGGCAACTTGTGAGGGTGTTGTCGAGAGTATTTCATACTCATGGAACCGTGTAAGTTAACTGTTGCTCAGAATAGTACAGGACCATGGTTGAAGCACAGAGTCACTCAAACATCATCATCACTACCTCAAACAGTACTTACCATGGGGTGAGCAGCGTGCTAGGACTCTACCGAGTCAGGTAGGCACGTCATGGCAAGGCACGTTCATGACCGCTTGCTCGCGACTTGGTAGATCTCCTGCAGTGCTCACGTCCTGCAACTCATCACGTTTTGCAAGAATGGATAATATCTGCATTAATGCTACGAAATACACTGACTAGTAAACACTTCGGGCTACGATTGTCCTATGCATCCACGCCGACATCTTCGGGACTTCATCTAAACTAGGACGTCCTCGTCTTTTTTACGACGAGCAGCATTGAGTTCTTCGTAAGTCTCGAATAGAGACCGCGTGTGGATCTCATATCCGTCGCGGCCGCGAGCGAAGCCTGCCGCTTCCCCCAGCAAACCGATGAATTCAGCATAGAACTCGGCAGAACGCGGAATGCGAGAGTGGACGGTCCGCAGGTCCTTCTCAGCCTCCATGTATTCAGTCACCAACACCTTCCGCATAATCTCGAGAGAATCTGCAATGTCGCTGACGGAGGGATGCAGGAAGGGAAAGCCGTACCGAGCGAGGTTATTTTCGTCCCGAAGTGCCGCGTGCCGGCCAGTGCGAGTGCCAAACAGAGCGAGTGCGTACTTCATCTCTTGCTCGATACGGGTCCATCGCGCATCTGCTTCCTCCTTGAGGCCTGCCGGGAGCTGAATGTCATCTTCCTTTGGGCTGAGAATCATGTCCTTGTAGAAAAGGAAGTAAACCCCGAGCCACCAGATGGACTCCATGTCGTGGAGGGGGTTGTATTTCCAAACACAGACAACGGGGGGCGTGTTGAAGACATCACGGCGAGCCTGGGGTGCCTTGAGCATTTTCATCTTGGAGGTACCTTGCACCGGCTTGTCGAAATTCCAGCCGCTGGTGTACGAATGCCCGCTGGATTTGACCTTCGGCTCAAACCTATAAGTCCGTGTCTGAACCTCCACAGCCATAAAGTCGAAAGTCCCCTTCACAACAGCGAAATTCATGAGAACCGCATATAGAACAGTGAAAGATGTTTGACCCACCGTTATAATATCGTGGACTTGTCCTAGTACCTCGGTTTCCGACGATCCATAGTTCTTTGCGTATTCTAGGTCCGACAGCTTGACCATCGGCGCATCATCACTATTGGACCCTTTGGAGGAATGATCATGATGTTGCCTGAACTCACGTCTCGATGGACCCATCCTGCAGTGTGCATATAGCGCAGCACTAGATGTAGTATGAGTACTAAGGAAAACATTCTAAAAGATCTCGCTCACCATCGGCAGCAACGAAAAGGGCGTGGAACACGTATGCGAGATTGGTGACTTTGTGTAATGGGACGCAGACTTCTTTGAAGACGACTCGAGTGTGTGACTTCTCGCTGTATACGAACGAACCACGGAGCTTATCAGGCTCCACTCCCCGAGAGGATATTGCGCCAGAGTTTGAGTGGGGGTCGTAGTGGCTGCCTGCAATCTGTGAGTTATTCTCGTCGAAGTCACTCTTCCTCTTCCTCTCGGCCTTCTCACTGCGATCGACTTGGGTCAACTCGAACCGTCGGGCTTGAGGACGTCCTGGGAGACCGCGCATATCGGGGCGATTGGCACCGTCCAGGGTGTTATCCTTTGCTCCGTTCACAATGACGTCGCCGTGAGCTTCTATAGTGAGGAACGCGCCGTCGAATGCCGTCCGTTGTTGATCATTAGTAGCGCTCTCCCGTATCTTCCTCAGCACTTCGTGTTCTCGATGCCGGTCGTCGTCAAGCCAGAAGTCCTTTAGTGCGACAGGCTCTCCTACCGGGTTACCGGCCTCGTCGAGTAAGCGTGCTTCCCAAACCCGGGTGCCTCGTCCGCGTATCGAGCACGCGCCGATATTCGAGAGCACTTTCTGGGTCCGGTAGACGGGATTATTCTTGCTCTGGTCGTGAACAGTGATGTCGTACTGGTGTGAAAGACCTGCCGTAGGGTCCCCGTAGATGAACTTCATCGTAGGATCCCACCCGAGGGCTTGCTCATCAGCATACATGATGTGGATGAAAAACGTCGCCAGGTCTTTGGGATTCTGAGCGATGATGATTAGCATGCGTGTAAAAAAGCAACAACAGGGGAACACACACCTGCATGAAGTCGAATGGGTCTGTGACCAAAATGTCGGAGCGGCTACAATACCAGAGGCGCACGGTGGTGTTCTCGATGGTGAAGGCGTATGCAAACCGCCGTCGTGGGTCATCGCGCATCATGTGGTGCAAGTTCCAGAGTGTCTTCTCAATGTCCTAAAAGACGTGTGAGCGAAAGACAAATATGTGGGGTGTGCGGGCCTACATCGTTAAGATACTGAACCCCGCTTGGCCTCTTATATTCCGACGCGACTGCGATGTCCATCCAATGAGGGTCCTCGAGCTGCCTTTCTCGACGAATGAAGAAACCATCTGGACGTGTGGAATTCAACGTCCGCCATGATGATTTTGGCGCAACGTCGGGGTCATTACTGAGTTGGACGGTCGGTTGCTTGTCGATGCCCGCCGCCTTGACGGCGGCCACAATACCATCTGCGATCGTGATGAGGTTGGCAAAAACTTCTCCTTCGTTAGACTCCCTCGCTGGGTCATTGGGGAATGCCTTCCATCTGCCTTTGGAATACGAACGTCGGATGAGAATCTTGAGGATAGTCTTCATCTTGGTGGTGGTGAATGGCGCGCCGGGCTTCCTGAGGACATGTTTGAAGAAATGTTCGAGAGTGATTTGCGGGATGCTGGAGCCCGCGTCGCTCATGACAGCTTGGCGGCTCTGCTGCAATCTTGCTGCGAACTCGCTGGCTGCAGCAGACTTGCCATGGTGCGGGGTGTCGTGAGTGGAAAGGGGCTGCGAGACTTGAGACATGGCAATATGGGACGTACCGGAGGGAGCGAAGACATGATGTCTTATATCAGAGTCTCTCAACAAAAACGTGACTCGATTTGGTGGCCACTCTGGCCACCAGGCATTCTGAACCTTTGTGGCGAACAATGGATGAGGTTGAAGTTGAATTACCCAATTTGGCGTCGGGGCGCATCAGTATGAATTTGATGGGCTCTCGGTACTTTCCGGGAGTGGCGGCAGGGATGTTCAGCTTTCGTGCCGTTCGACCATTTGCTTGGGTTTTAAATCACTGGATAATAATGGGTGAAACCTACTTAACAACGAAGCCAGCACTTATA
The DNA here is from genome assembly GCA_024811115.1 of Terana coerulea. Taxonomy (NCBI): domain Eukaryota; kingdom Fungi; phylum Basidiomycota; class Agaricomycetes; order Polyporales; family Phanerochaetaceae; genus Terana; species Terana coerulea. Next base: position 6,119 of record JAKOGH010001064.1, read on the forward strand.
GTACTGCCTTCGACACCTGGTGAGCCTGGTCTCCCGTGGGCGCCGTAGAGTCAGCGACAAGGCGCCTATTCATTCCGACCTGTTCAAAAAGAAACCAGGCAAACCTCCAAAGAAATTCAACCAAAGCAAAGTAAAGTGGTACGAGACGATATCTTGCTTAAGTGAGAACCTCTACGCGTACTTTTTGAGCTTGATATCTCAGTGTCGGAGTGCGAAAGGTGCTGTCTTCTGCTTGGCCAACCACTTTGGCGCCCCAACGACGGTACCAAAACTTCCTCACCCGGGGTAGGCCATGCCAGCAAAACCCAACTTGTACATGACCAACATCTTTCACTCGTCTGCAGCAAAGACATACACATCAACCAAATATCTACTAAATATACAACAAAATTCGACATCAAGTAATAGCGTAAGTAGAGCTCAAGACAGGACCACAGTTGAACAACGCAAGCCAAGGCTCCAAGTCCTCAAACATCCGGCACCACTGTCTAAAATCGCGCCCTGGGGTGAGCCAGTGCTCTGCGGGCGTAGACAAGCGGGCGTGTTCACGACCGCTTGCTCTCGACCTGGTAGATCTCCTGCACGGTGCTCACGTTCTTCGAGTCGTCGTCCTCGCGCGGCCGGCCGTTCTCGAGCTCCTTCATGCGCGTGTCCGTGAAGTGGTAGTCGCCGAGGTACATGTAGAGCGCGGGCAGGCCGACGAACAGCGCGCCGACGATGTTGCCGAGGTACGACGCAATCAAGGATCTGAGGGGCGTATCGTGAGTAAGGCGCTGGATAGAAGCAGGAGACTCGAATACTCACTTCTTGATGTATTGCGCTGTTGTGAGCTGATAGAGCGGTTTAGAATGCAGGGTCCAGGATCGACAGGAGAAGCACTCACGTCAGCTCCGTACATGATACCGAGCGGCACGGAGAACATGTTTGCAATAACTACGGAGGATATAAGCAAACTCTCCTGCCCGTCGCAGCATCCGACTCACCGTGGTCAAACGAGCACGCCACGAATACCCAGATGGGGAACCATATAGCAACGATTTTCGAGAGGGTGTCTCGGGCACCTGCAGCTTGCTATAAACCGAAGTTTGTGAGAACTCGCAGAAAGCCAGAAAGCACGCATATACGAACCCAAACAGCGATGCAGACAAGCCAGTTGCAGCCAATGCCGCGGAGGAAGATCTGGTGCCACTCCGGGTCGTGTGCTTTGTGCCTATACGAAGGTTTGAGAAGGTCAGCGGGGATCATCCGGATATCCAATAATTACACTAACATTGCGAAAGTCACAGTGTAGGTCTTGTATGGCTCTGCTTCTACCAAGCCGCTATCTATGAGGAAAGTGAATCAGGATATGGCAGTAGACCGGGGTGTGCAGAAGACCGGACGTACACTTTGTAATGACCGCAGCGAAGAACAAGGCCCCGACTAGGTTGCCGAACGTCACTAAACCGCAGTTAGGCCTGCATATCGTCGATAAGCGTGCCAAGGCAGCGTACCGATAATCCAGTTCAGAGGCAGGCCCCACCATGGGACCGCACGCTTGATGAGAGCCATGGGGAAAACCTGCCGCGGCAAACGACGGTGAGAAGTCTATCTCCGGGTGCCCGGGACGTCGTCCCAATGACGCTCACCATCATGTTGCTCGTGAGGAGCTCGTAGCCGCCCAATACAATCCTGCGCGGCGAGGGACTCTCGTTAGCGACCCGTTCTGCTCTATGCCCTCCAGGGTGGTCCCGAAAGGCTGTACGTAGGACAGCGCTACTCACATCACCAAACCGACGGGGAAGACGAAGCCGCCGAGGACCTTGACGAGGCCGGGATTCGACGTGTTCAGGCCGCCCGACCCGCCTTGGAGGATCTCGGAGAGCAGCCCCCGAAGGACAGCAGTACTCCGGCAGCGAACTGTGCACGATGGTCAGGTCCCGAGGGCGCGAAAACAGGATGTGAAGACGTACGGCCTTCATGAAGACCTTCTCCGGCCGCGTGTTGTGTTTCGCGATGGCGATTTCGACCATGGCGACCGCCACCTCGGCGGGCTTGAGGGTGCTCACGGGCTCCATCGAGGACATGGCGGCTGCTGGCGGGTTGTGGGGCGCGGGGGACGGGGGGCGTCGCCTGGGGCAGGAGCTCTCGCGGCTAAGGTTTGCGTGTGCCGTCTTATATAAGTCTCGCCGCGGAGACTCTGAGCGGCAGTCTCAGGACGCTATTCATAATTATTAATGGGACGTGATACATCTGGCTTCACAGCGTTGGCTGCTATCAGCGTTCTGCCTCCCTGAACGAGCCCGGCGCAAAGCTCCACAAGCGGAAGGAGGGGCCGCTACCCTGGCGTTCTTCTGCGCCATGATGGGCTACATAGACGCGTGCATCAGAATCCCACCGCCGCCGCAGCGTTGATGTCCTCCGAGTCGCTGGACAAGCGGCCCCGGCTCGCATGTCCAAGCTTACTCTGGTTTTGATGAAACGGCATGAAAATCTCGTTGGTGGCGCTGCCAATGTCGTTCAGCACGTCGAGATGATATCGTAGCTTTTTGTCCTCGACCGTGGCTGGCGGGACATTGCGCAGTGGGAGCCTCGGTTCTGGGTTTGATGCTCTGGGAGAACGCAGGGTGCGTGTCCGAGATCAGAGGCGTGGCGGCGTGGGATGCCGTCTTCTGGATGCGTTTCCGAGGGTCACCTGCGCAGTCCCGACGATGCACACTGGTCAATTGACCAGCCCATAACGGTCCATGAATGCTCAAGGTCAATGGTGGTCAGGCACAGCAGATGGTTGGAGAATGGTTGAGGTTAGAGGGTGAAATACACCGTGGGAAAGCCCGACGCCACAATTCTACCACGCCCGCGGCGCTTCCGAGAGCTGGGTATGTTGCCATCACACCACCTCCAAGTCGACTTGCCTCCACCTCCATTCGTCCGCACCATTTGTTAAAGAGCGTGCTCACAGCTTTTGTCAGAAATCCCTTGGGTCACACAACACAAATGCGCTACAGGAACTGGTCAGCACATACGCCCGGTAGCATTATTTTCGGTGAAACAGGCTCTTCCATTGCACAGAAGGAGGACAGAAGAGAACAGAGGTGGACTAGGGCATGGTGACGCGTTGCTTCATAGCAAGCATTCGTCGCCTAGAAGTACGGCGGTCGTCTATCGACCCTCGCAGATCGTCCCAAACGCTCCCTGGTTCCGAACTCGGACATCGTCATCAGTCTATACTTGACCACACCCCCAACGAAGCGTCCTCGACTGTACGAGCTATTTATACGGTGAGCATGAATCACACTCCTCGGGCTTCGGAGCATGCTGAGTCGAAGCTGTAGAAACGGCCCGGCAGCCGCAGAGCTCTTGTCACCAGCGATACGTACGCGATAGCTAACGCCTCTGGGAACTTGCAAGTCGAGTAAAGCTCTTCCGACAGGCCAGCTGAGCATTACCTTTGCTGTCTTGTCACAAGTGTTTCTCTCCTTTGCTTGGTGCGTTAGTATACTGCCACGTGTCCTATGATGCTACCGTACAACCAATCACTGGCCAGAAAAATGAGCGCACCGATGACACTTCAGACACCCCTATCACATGTCCAAGTTATACACTGTTGAGCAATGAATCACCTTTGGCTTTCGTGTTTTGAGCATGATGTTCATACGTACATGCCGTAGATCCGGAGACATACTCATCGTTCCGCTGTGTTCAACTTCCCTGCCAGCTCAAACTCAACACGCACGCTACGAACCAAAGCCGAGCTGCATCTGTGCGATGGTGAGTTCTACATCTCACTTCCCCTCATTTTGCATGATTTACTCAATTTTCAGAGCCAGAGTAAGTATCAGACAACGGTAGCGCGGGAGACCGTGCTTGGCACGAGTCTCAAGCCCGTCAAAGACGGGTGAGCAATAGGGAGCGTCAAAATTGCTCTGTAGATAGTAGAGACAACATTTTCTATCTCGCACCCGACGATGCTCGGATTGGCATGAGCTTCTGTCTGGTGAGTGTTGCTCATGTATGTCCTATCTTGTAAATTCCGATGTCAGGCTAGGGCAGGCGAGGCACAGTTCCTCGGACTTCACGATTCGCAGGCCGACTTAAGGAACCTGGATTATGACCGACCCTGGTACAACTTGGCATCCGCAATCGCAACCCAGGGTAAGACTCCTTGTCAACGTTCACGAGGAGCCCGTGCTGGGCGCAAACCGCATCCGTCGCACTACTACTGGATAGACAAGCGCGGCGCGGCGCCGACCTCGCTTGCTGTACACCCAATTAGACTGGTCAGCCAATTGTGAGTACGCAAACTTCCTTCGTTGTGTGGAGAAATGATGTTGCGCCGTAGGGCTGATTGAGCGTTCACAACGCCTCGCGATCTCACCATCTCGCAAAACTTCTGAAAATCAGGGAAGCTGTCGATCTCGATCTGTCAACCACGTCATATCGGCTGACTGCCGTGGGTGTTGCTTATCAGCGGTACGTCGCAATAGAGCATATTAGCTGCGATATATATCACGTCCGTATTGAGCCGGAATTGGCCGGAAAGCTCCAACTCCCTGCCAAAATCACAGAGCGCCGGCCCCATTTTGAGGCGCTTATCGTGATATTTATCATAGCTAATATGCTCTAATAGCCAGCTTCATTCAGAATCGGCGTGTCGAATGTTCAATCAAGGGCAACAGCGACGTCTCCGCATATTGTCGGGGAACGGATATCTCAGACGACAGTATGTATGTGACGACATACACTCAAGACTGGAGTATCCCCTCGAAGCATTGGTTGTCTTCGGCGACTGCCTCTGCCCGCGGCACGTTCATTCCTTGCGAATCGGAGGAAGCATGTCCTGTGCGGTATATCTTGTTATGCGAGAAAGCTTATGCTCCGATTATAGTCTGCAGGTCTTTGCCGTCGCCATGTCCCTCAGTCATGATTTGGTGAGCAGGAACGTACTCGGGTTTGGACTGCCCGCGCTCGGGGTCGCGTGCCGTATGGATACGTCTCGGCTGCCTCGATATTATCACCGACGGACGTGTCTACGAAGATGCGCTCGTAGGCTTCTCCGAGGTCGGACGTCTCAAGAAATGCTAAAAAGGATTCGACAACAGCGTACCGACCACGGGATCCCGGAGAGCATGCCCGCTTACAGCGCTGGCTCGGAGCGCCTTACGGCGGGCGGGCGTTTCCACGTGCGCCGCCGCCGAACTTCTTGCCGCCCGGAGGCAGATCTGACGCCGTGGGGATCCACTGTGACTGAACGGACGCAGAGGCGTCCGCTTGACGTTGACATCACCGATGCACTCATCTTGCAGAGGGCACCACAAATGAACACGTCGTGATTGGCTTCGACCCCACGCTGGGCAATATAACGCTCAGCACACCGACGAACAGCCCCGTTCTCACCTTCCTCGACGTCCACGCACCTCTCCGCACGCGAAGAAAACGTAGAAGATGTTCAACGTCGTCGCGCGCAATGCACTCAAACAGTCTCGCCGGCTCGGACTGGTGCGACCAGCGATGATGTCGCCCGCCATGGTTAGGGGTTGGCGACCACGGCGGACTGGCTGGACGTCACGCGGGAAATCAAGATCGACCACGACAACGTCCGAGACCTGTATAGCCGGTATGTCCTGACCTGGATCCCCACTCAGTCCCAGCTATGGCTTAACCGATGTCTAGCTTCCAAATCGCGTCGTCGCTGAACGACAAGAAGGTCCTCGCGAACACGCTCATCCGGGAAATGTCCATCCATGGCGACGCCGAGTGCGTAAATCGGCCTCACATGTATACAACAGCCGATGTAATCTGCTCTAGAGAGGTGTCAGTCTACAATGACTATGACGGGGTCGGCCTGAAAGAGACTGTGGAACACAACAAGCGTAAGAATTCGTTTTTATTTGTGGATATATGCGCGTTAATATGCCACTCTCAGACGAACACGCTGACATCAAGAAGAAGGTCTTCAAGGCTGAGCATGCCTTCACGTCTTCCGACAACTACGACGACGTGCTCGATGATGCTGTGACTGCGTTTTTGGCTCACGCGAAGGAAGAGGAGCAGATCCAGTTTCCCAAGTTGCTGGAACGCTTCACCCCAGAACAGAACGACGTACGTATTATCGTATATGTACCGTGTTGTCGGTCAACTAACTACATATTAGCAAATCGCTCGTGCGTTCTTGCAAGCTCGCAATGCCGTTCCTGTGCGCCCTCACCCTCTCGCACCGCAGTCGGGCGGTGTCGTACAGAAGGCTATGGGCATGCATGGGCGTGTTCAGGATAAGGTGTGCCTGTGTAGACTTCAACAAATATTTCAGCTTAACCTACGCCATAATAGATCATTGAAGGGGTTACTGGCCGCGAGTATGTTGACCTCAAGTATAAACACCCCGAGACGTGGAGACTAAATCAAGCTTTGGAGAACTGATATTCTGACTGCACGCAAACGGACATGTACCATACGTAGCTCATTCATAACCCTGTATCAATATATCTTGTCGCTTTTAACATGATCTGATCCTTATGCTATACTGTCTGATTTTTTCTTCCACGCCACTCGCTGCCCAACGGGGAGCCGTGCCGATGTCTTCGACTCGCCAAGCATGAGTGGCGCAAGTCCAGAGAGCCGCAATGTAGCACAGAAAGAAGTACGTTCACATACTTCTTTCTTTGCTGCATTTAAGCCCGCTAGGATGCCCGCCCATAGCACTTCCCTCGCAGATCATGAGTATATCGGCCTCACGTGTGCGAATATGGGGTACCGTCGCTGCCACACGAGAATCGTGCGCAAGTGAGCATCAGAGTAGCGTCGAGGATTTCTGCGAGTTTGAGAATACGTTGCGGAGGATGTGGAAGGTTGTAAATCCCGAAGCCGCAGCAAGCATGCTATTTATACTTGTGAACCTCTCGCCGCCACTCGTCAATGACCCGAATATGCATTGATCTTTCAAGCTATGCCACTCCGGCAACGAGCACAAAGCAACAAAGAGCGGGCATTTATCGACATTGATTCATGGCCGAGAATAAGATGCACGTATATTGGATTACAAGCGACCCGCTCTACGCAGGTAGCACACCGGCGAGCCAACGACTTTCATGCGTTGATCACGCAGTGTCCTGCCCAAAGTTCCCACGCCACAAAGTGGCCTCAGACAGGCGCTTCTCGGTATCTCAGCTGTCGACCACTGACGTGAAATCACAACAGGCAGGTAAGGAAAGGTAGCGCACAATATTTATTCAAGCATATACTATCATTGATTTAATGTACGGTGATGGAACCGACTTAATCCTTTACCCAGCGAACGATGCTTGGATTAATTGGGCAACGTGAAGACTCAAGGCAGGTTTCCCTTAGTTGAGCCTATGAGAAGCACGATGTTAGGAGTACGGCAAGAGTAGAAAATTTAAATAACAACACACCTGAGTGATGTACTCATGATTGAGACGGACATCAGCCGGCAGCCGGAACAGCTCCAGCACAGACCAATGGAGGGGTCGTTGGCACCTGGCGTCACTGCAGCGGCTGTCTGAGCGCAGATGTCGGGTCCGAAAGGCCCGTTACGACGTCTGTTGATAACATCGAGAAACTCCTGTGCGAGCGTGCGCATGCATTCTATGCGCTCGATTTCGGACGACGCCTTGACGCGTTCCCAGGCTTCCACGACTTTCTCCATCCATAGCGCCTTGTCGATCGGGTGCAAGCATGCCCAGATGACGTCCACTTCAGAAGGCTTCTTGGAGTACTTCTTGACGTTGCGATTTGTGACAAGTCGTATGAATAGCAAGGCCAGCGTGATGGTGTCCGGGACTGGGCCTTCGCTTGCGTCCAGCTCCCTTCCACTGTGGTGCCCGTCATCGCCACGAGCCGGCTTGCGGTCGTCCCCCGTACCGCCTCCGTGTTTCGAATCAACAGCACTAGACTGCGGAGCGAAGGCGTTATGGAGCTCGCGCGCGAGGCCTTCAAACGACTCGTCGACCCGCTTGCCAGCTTGCTTGTCCGCGGCTTTGTGCATCCAAAACGCGCGCTCGTCGTCGCCCATGCGCTCCCATCCTTCTGAAATAGTCTTGCTGATGCTGTTCGCCCGGGCTTTCGTGTGCGTGAGGCCCGCCGCGTCGTGCTGATTGCACATGAGCCGGTAGTGGAACGTGCGGTACAAGTGCCAGGCCGCGAGCTTGCATCCTTTGGGAAGAGACGCGTTCATGACAAAGAGACGGGTGAGAATGGAGAGCAGGAATTATAGAGCAGCCGTGCGGGAAGGCGAAGTAGCGGGGTAACCGCGCATTGAGGTGGCTTAAGTAGTCGCTACTAGCTTTATGCCACCTGAGCTAGGCCACCATCAGTTGGCCATGATGCAGTGGCCGGTGATGCATAGAGTCTCAAGCGTTCTTTATTCACAAGCATGCCTTCGCCCAGTCATTTAGCCTTTATCAAAGCAGGTCAAAGCAAATGCATGAGTATGACAATGGCCCACCGCTTTTCGTAGGCGTTGTTTCATCAAGACACGACCCGGCCCTGCAAAGAGCTTGGTAACAGAAGTAATGAATGATATGACTCTTCTTTCCGTGTATTACGCTGGTACTGGGTTTCGCCAGATGGTGGTCCGAGTGTGACCACAACTTGCCGCTCGCGAGTCGCGGCCAGCCTGCGGGCACCGGCAACGTCCGGCTCGTGTTCATTGGCCAACGCTGCAACACAGCACGGACGTATGCCCAATACTTAGTGCTTCGAAGGTGACTTGTGAAAAATAATGAGTACTAGACGGACACTCCTCACAATCGCAGCTTGAGTGCGGAGACGTGCGCCATCCGTCAGGATACAGTAGGCCTGTAGAACCACTGAGACTCACCATTGAGTTTCGACCGAATTCCACTATCAATACGCCGCCCGTCATCTTTCGCCGCGGATTCAACAGCCAGAAGGCTAGCTCGGGATGTTAAAATCTGGCGCATATAGGCAGGGTTTGTGAGAAAGTAGCATAGGAGATAACGCACACGTACCTAGCACCCTCTCCTTGACATCCCCGCCGCACCGAAGGAAAGCCGTGTTCTGAGTGATAGATGAGTGCCAATATTGGGAAGCGAAATAAACGAGGGGGGGAGGGTAGGTAAGTGTTAGACGTACTCTGGGGCCCATGCCATGCTGGCAACAACGACTTGTGCTGACGGTGCACCCAAACTTGAGAGAACGGGGTCGCATGGCATCCAGCATCCGGAACCAACTGCTCTTCGTGTCTACCACAGGCACTTAGAGAGTCGAGTCTACCACAGGCAATTAGAGAGTCGAAACGCCTGAAAACAGCGAATGTGGGTGTTACTGGCGACAGTCGTCGAGTTGAGTGTCGGGACCGTGATCAGTTCCAGGATCAGTTGAGCGCAAAAGCTGAGGGGGTGCCCCTTGACTGGTGTTCAGCCGCTTATATATCATGTAAGGCATATGCTTTGATAGCAGAGGGCAGTCGGCGTCGGCGAGGAGAGTCGAAACTTGAAGTCGACATGAGAGGCAAGAGCAGAGGAGTCCGAGTCATGCCGAGTTGATGCTGGGCCAACGCAAGCGCCTGGCATCTCTCGGCCGTGGCGCTTACGACATGTCAGAACCTTAAGCTTGAGCTTGAACAGCCGTCACGACGAATCTCCACGGCAATCCCTACGGCCAGACAACACCACCCGTATCTGCCGACAAAGCTAGGAAGTCGCACATATAGTTGGCGAGAGACAACTCGAATCTATGTTCGATTAATGTCAACTGAAGTATCCTATTTTTAGTTGCTAGTCCACAACGTAAACCACGCGGACTATTACTGGTACAGGTTCAATCCAGAATACCAGGAGTCGTACAAAAATTGTAGGCCTGAACCTCTTCAGGTGTAAGCATTGGCAATAGTGCAATGGATGGCTCAGGCGATAGGGCGTAGTGATTCATACTGTCAGCTTGCAGCACTTCGCCGGGCTCGCTCAGAAACGATCCGTGGTTGGGGACGCCCAATCGGACAGATTCCACCGTAGGTATGACGGACGAGGATGATGCGCCAAGCGGGTCACCCGCAGGTTGATGAAATATCGGAAGAAGAGGTCCGTCGAAAGTCTGTAGTGGAGGATTAGTACCGGAACGAAGTAGGGATCGCCGCAGAGACACAAACTGCACTCACGTTGCTATTCTCCATGACATAGCCCGAAGACGGTATCAACGCCGTATGCGCATTAAGCAGAGGACCTTCTTGAGCATGAAAAGCGGGTGCATTGGCCGTGACTTCACTTGCGTCCGTGAACTTGATAAACTCGGCTGCCACGTTGGTGAGACGATTGACGGCCTGATGGTCGTCGGCGCCGCGCGTTCTAAAGGCTTCACGGGCCTTGAGCTCCCACTCAGATTTCGCAGCCCCATCCATGGTGATCCAAATCGCGAGAGGTCCCGAAGGTCGCTGGTCTCCGCCAAGGCCACGCTTGTCGCCCGTGACGATCCCAAGGAATGTGCGGAACACACCAAAGAGCTCGTCTATGGATCGCTGGCTGAATTGGAGCAGAGAGATCTCGGTATCGGGTACTTCTTCGTCCATTTCTTCGTCGTCGAAGTCCTCTGCCTGGCTGATGTCGCCTATCTCATCCTCGTCGACATTCTCGTCCATCTTGCCATCGTTGGGAGTGTCTCCCTGTAGCTGGGATCCGCCTACACACCGAGCCTCGCGAATCGCGTCGGATGACTGGGAGGAGTGCTTGGTCTGCGCCGCTTCATAACCAGGCTCGATAGGACCCCATGATCGCGGACATTTCATACCTACGCGATTATAATTACGCGCAGTGGCCCGCGATGCCATGATTGAGGTCAGAGGTTGTGTGCTGGGGGAAGAGAGTGTAGAGCTTAGTTCGCTCGCTCGCTCGCAACCCTGCACTAAATAAGTACTCAGCGTTCCGCAGAGGCCCGTGGCCATCGCATCAAGTACTTTCAGCGCAAAAGTGGCCCACAAAGGTGAGCAACGAGCAGCCAAAGGCACTCCCGAGTGACTATTTTCTGGTGGCCGCTCTCGTCAACACATTGACCCTAAGCCCACGCCAACCAAGCTAAAGCTTGCTTGCTCTTTGTGGGCCAGTTGCGAAGTGTCCCCAGCAGGACCATTGGCGCTATTGATAGAAGGGCAATAGGGGTGCAACGTTCTGACGAGAATAAGATCAATCAGCCCCAGTGTTGTTGAAGATGAAGAGACTTGCCCATGGAGGGTTCTGACTGCCATCCAAAGTCAATTTAAGATAGAGATAATCGAACCAACCAGTGGGGTACACGAGTCCTCATTGTAACTCTGTCGATTATTGGGATAATTTAAGTATCGTATCCCTGGTTGCAGTCGTTTAACGCCTCGAGTTCGGGCAAGTGATACCCAAACACAAGTGCGACCTTGGCGGAGAGCGTCGGCGGATAAACGGCGAAGAGAAGGCACAAAACTGGTTTGGGGATGCTCAACGTAGAATGTTCCATATTTTGTGAATGGCGCTGCAGCTAGTTAAGTCGATAATACCATTGCATTAACTCAACGCAATAGGCTTGCCTGAGAACATTATATCGGACAACCTGAGTTCCGCATTAATCAGATATGTCTTACTCCGAGCATTAATACCGCAGGTACGCACATGATGGCAGCTAAGGCGAAGAGCACCATCTATTTCCTGACTTCCGCGGCTGACGTCTGTTTTGCCGTCTACCATCAAAACAGGTGTTGCATGGCTACTGCACAATTGCTCCGTCCGCCAGACTCGGACGAGGTGGAGGATAGTTCTTGATAGGCTCACTACAAGCAGCATTTAGAAAGA
>JAKOGH010001066.1:0-12772 GCA_024811115.1 Terana coerulea
ATCGCTCAAATGCAAGACATCCTCGCTGCACCAACGGAGTACGAAGTGGATGGATGTCGGGTCACTCTCACCAGGAAACAGATCTTCGACTTGTGGATACCCAACAATCACACGGCGAGTATATACTCTGAAGAAGGCTCTCGGGGACAACGGCAATGCGCTTGTAGAGGCAACCGACCCACACAGGAGTCAATGGCATGAACCAGCCGAGACCGCGGCCTCGTTGACGGACTTGGAAACCCGAATCGCAAAGCTGCTCGCCGCAGTCACTGCACATCAGAACCAAGACATATTGGAGCTGCCCACAGTTTCACATATTCAGTCCCAGACGGGGCGCTCGGGGGCAGCAGCAGGGCTGGATGGGTTAGGCGGATTAAGACTACTGGAAAGTCCTAATACTAAGGCCGGGATCGAACATATGAGGAGAACAGGAGAGTTTGTTGAGCTTGGCAGAAAGGGCTGGGTGTTCAACAATGACGATGAGTCGCTGAAAATGGAGGACATGGACACTCCCTGTGAATGCATAGGTAAGCTGCTCTGCATCCATACAGCATTGTTATACGCTAACGACCATGGTAGTATGTAAGAGAGCTGAAGCGGCTTTTCATTCTTGACAGAGTCTACAATGTGTATGTTCTCTTTCCCCTCTTATAGTTAGCTACCGGCAAGAACATTGTATTGTTATGTATAATGCCTGGACGTATTGACAAGCAGTTTGGATAGTGTTTCATGGAGCCTACAACGAGCATGAGAATCAGTTTCCACCATCCCCGTCCAAAAGAGTCGCACTTGAACATACAGCCGTAGTACAACGAATAGGGCCGTGTTGATCAGGCTTCAGATATCGGGCGGAACTCAGACTCCAATTCTTTCTCCCCGACTTTAACCTTTTCTGCGGCTGCGTAATCGCATAGACTCAGTCACGAGATTTTAAAAAGAAAAATTGCCAGATGGGAGAGAACTCACCGAGCATCACGGCGTACATGCGTGTCCACTCCTTCGTCTCGTTGATCCACCCGTGGATGGTGCCCCGCTGGACAACCACGTCGCCTTGGTTCAATGTGAGGTGTTTGCTATCATCGAGAAGCAGCGTTATGCTGCCGCTGATGACGATGATGTAGTCTAGTGACAACGTGCGGTGGAAAGGCTAGTGCACGTCGATCCGAACACGTACTCAGCACGCGGGCTTCCCAAGCTTGGTAAGGAGAGTGCGTACCGAGCCTGCACCAGGGGCCGTGTCTATTGCACGGAACGTGCTGCCAGTCGAGCTGTGCAGGTCCTCGACATGCTCTTGCGTGAGGTCGTGGAACGCGCCGCTGTTGTTCGCCGGCAACGCGTCCGACCAGTTGAAGTCCGTAAACAACGCCGACGGGCCCATGAACGGGTGGGATTCGACCAGAGAATCCTCCGCCACGACCGCCTTTCCGTCTGCGCTGTGTCCGGTCACGACTCTGCGGATGGGTGGAAGAGGCGGTGGGTAGCTGGAGGGCTCAGCTGACATGGTTCAATCTATAGCGAGATGCGAAGTGTTAGCGAGATTTGAGAATGAGCGAAATGCAGACGGCACTTTATACTCACAACATCTTATCATGAATCGCGATGGGAAGATCACTAATTGCGTGATAGTGCTAAGTAATGTTCAGGAGATTAGAAGCAAGGGCAAAAGGTGACCCACTCACATCGGCTACAGCTCCTTGCCTGTCCGCCTCAGCTGCCACAAGTCACGGCCCATGGCATTGTTAGCAGCTGACTAATGTTGGAAATTGGCTTGGTCAGCATACACCTTTCAAGCCCGGCCAGGAGTACACGACTCCGGCCGGTATGTGTGCTGCTGGCTTTACGCAGTAGCGTACGCCACGGGTTCGCACCTACAAGTGCTCGAGTCGTTTGTCAATTCATCACCTTGGAGGTGGGTACCGGACCTCCAATGACCTCATCGGAGAGTTCTGGGAGGTCATCATCGGTTTCGTTTGCAGAAGAAGAGTTGGACGATAGCAACTCGTCGACAGACATGAGAGGGAGGGGTAAAGTCGAGGGCAAGAGCAAGTAAGCCGGAAGGATTGAGCGCTTACAGAATTACTTGTGCGGTGCCTTGCACCACGCAGCGGTATAGCTAACGATAAGATGGGGAACAAGACGAAGGATAGTGTAGTAAATTTCACAAAGTCGACTTCAATGATGCAGAATTCTTCAGCGCAGGACCGCCGCAGCCGGTCCCGGAGACAGACACATGTAGAAGTCACAGCGCGTGCGCCAGAGATTCGGTGGGACTATACAAAAGCAACAGGGAGAGCTACGATAACAACCGTCAATGAGAGGAGGAAGACAAGATAGTACAGCGATGGAAGGGTATGTCCAGGTCAATCTGTGGTTCAGACTTGCGCCACTGCATTCCCCAAAGCTAGGGATACACATTGAGATATCTATATCAAAAGAGTCTGAGTCTACTGCGTATAAAAGATGTGCAAGCCATGACTCACAACTGAATTCCATGTCTCTACGCGAACAGAGGCCAGCAATCCTCTCTGACGCGATACCATCGCGGTCGGGCGTCGAAGGGCAGATGCAGGAACTTCTTCACGTGCTCAATATCCTCCTCGGAAACCTTGGCATCTAGCGTGGCTCGGGATCCGTTGTCCTTGAGAACGAACAAATCTTTAATCCTTTCCTTGGCGGTGACGACAATTACCTTCCTCCTGATGCGCGGCATGCTGGGGCGCGCCGCGTAGACATGGAGGGGCATTTTGCTCGAGAGTTGGCACAAGGTCTCGAGGATTGCGAACGCTTCCTCGGGAGGCATCTTGTCCAACGGATCCGGCCTCCCGTAGTAGTCCTCGTAAAGGTAACGCGCGAAACGGAATCGTTCGGTCTCCGTTATGAGGAAGCCGTAAGCCACGGTGGGTATGGGACCTCCAATGACCTCACGGGGAAGTTTTGGGCGATGATTGATCTTGTTTTCAGGAGAAGGGTTTGACGACAGCATCTCTGAGTCCTCATTGACAGACATGAATGGGAGAGCTAAAGTCAAGGGCAAGAGCAAGTAGCTAAGAGCAAGAAGTCCCGGCCCATTCGAACTTCAACCTGGGCGCTTACTCACTTACACCAATGGACGAAAGAGGTAAGCGTTGTTGTACGGCGGCATGATGGGGGCAAGATTGGGGTTTCGAGGAGTGGCATGACTCTTCGCCATTCAGGCCACGGTCTCTTAGAATTATTGAAGTCCTAGCAAGCCGCAGAGTCAGACATGCAGCACATTATGCTACATCTCAGCTGTACATGCACGGCCTTGAGGCCTTAATGCTACCTTATATCGGAAATGGCCTGGACGTGCAGCGCCTTGCACCACGCAAGCACCACAGCCAGCGATAAGATGAGAATTGAGATGAAGGACGGTATACAAAATTTCACGAAGACGAGTTCAATGGTGCAGAGTTCTGACCGCTGTGCTACTTAAGATTCAGAGGGGCCATACACAAGCGAGATGAGAGAGCTACAATCACGACCGTTGATAGGAGGGGTATGAAGAAATAGTACAACGGTGAAAGGATATGCCTGGGTCAATCCGTGTTTCTGAGGTGCGTCGCCGCATTCCCCAAAGCTGGGGGATACGCATCAAAATACCTACAGCAAATGGACTAAGTTTACTGCGTTACAAGGCAATCGATACAATCACTCACAAAGTGGGTTCTATGTCTCTACGTGAACCGCGGCCAACAATCCCGCCTGACGCGATACCATCGCGGTTTGGCATTCGCGGGGAGATGGAGGAACTTCTTCACGTGCTCAATATCCTCTGCGGAAACCTTGACTTCTCGCGTCGCTCGGGACCCGTTGTCCTTGAGAACGAACAAGTCTTCGATATGATGATCCTTGGCAGTGACGACCACTATATTCTTCCTGATGCGTGGCATGCTGGGGCGCGCCTCGTAGACGTGGAGGGGCATACTGTCCGAGTATTGGTACAAGGCACTAAGAATTCTGTATGCTTCCTCGGGAGGCATCTCGCTCAACGGTTCCGGCCTTTGGTAGTACTCCTCGTAAAGGTAACGCGCGAAACGGTATCGATTGGCATCCGTGATGAGGAAGCCGTAAGCCATGGTGGGTATGGGACCTCCAATAACTTCATCGGAAAGTTCTGGGGGTCATTGGCCTCGTTTTCAGTAGAAGGGTTGGATGGTGACGATTGCACAGTGGTGGACGTGCCGGACATGATGGTGAGACGTAAAGTTGGGAGCGGGCGGCAGTCCAGCCATATTCAGCATCGGCGCTTACAAATCCACGGTGGTACAGTACTGGTACTTGCAGCGATGCATGTATTGTTCATGCGGCATGCTAGGGCGCGCCGCGTAGACATGGAGGGGCATTTTGCTCGAGAGTTGGCACAAGGTCTCGAGAATGTCGAACGCTTCCTCGGGAGGCATCTTGTCCAACAGATCCGGCCTCCTGTAGCAATCTTCGTAAAGATAACGCGCGAAACGGAATCGTTCGGTCTCCGTTATGAGGAAGCCGTAAGCCACTGCGGTGGGTATGGGTCCTCCAACGACCTTACGGGGAAGTTTGGGGCGGAAAATCGGTCTTGTTTGCAAGAGAAGGGTTGACCGGCGACATCTCCAAGTCTTCGTTGATAGACATGAATGTGAGAGGTAAAGTCGCGGGCAAGAGCAAGCAGCTGAGAGCAAGAAGTCCATCCGAACTTGAACTTAGGCGCTTACGTACTTACACCAATTGACGAAAGAGGAAAGCGTCGTTGTACGACAGCGTGATTGGGGTTTCGAGGTCTGGGATCTGAGAGGTCGCATGACTCGCCGTTCAAAACATGGTATCTTAGATTTATTGAAGTTCTAGCGAGCTGCAGAGTCAGACATGCAGCACATTAAGCTACATCTCAGTTGTATACGTGCGAGCTTGAGGGGCACGGCGACTAGGAATTTCTTAATGTTATGTCCAAAATGGCGTAAACACTCACGGCGCAACCAATAATAGCATCTCGGGGTAAGAAAAAGAATAAGGCACAGGAATGAACAAAGATGAGTTCAATGGTGCGGCGTTCTGCACAGGCGCAAACGGACACAGGCAGAAGCCATGGCCCAAAGAAAAGCATGAACAAGAGCTGGGCCATCTGAGATTCGGTGGTACTATACGCAAGCGACATGAGAGGGGCACGATCACGCTACGAGAGGGGCAAAAATACAACAAAGTAAGGACTTGTCCAGAAGAATCCATGGTCAAGAGTCAAATTCCCCAGAGCAGGGATATACGCCAAGGTATCTACAATAGGAATGAATTGAGTTGAATGCAAATATGAAATATTCGAGTTGATCTCTCACGTTATAGGCTTGAGTTCTCTACGTGCACCTCGGCCAACAATCCTGCCTGACGCGATACCATCGCGGTTTGGCGTCGGCGGGGAGATTGAGGAACTTCTTCACATGCTCGATATCCTCCTCCGAAACCTCTGCATCCAGAGCCGCTCGCGTCCCGTTGTCCTTGAGAACGAAGAAGGATGCAATATCATCCTTGGAAGACACGACCACAATATTCTTCCTGATGCGCGGCATGCTAGGGCGCGTCTCGTAGACGTGGAGAGGCATGCGGTCCGTGTAATAGTACATAGAACGCAGAATCTTCTTTCTTTGGTCGGGAGGCAGCTCCTTCAGCGGCTGCCCTTGGAGGTAGTCTTCATAAAGGTAACGCGCGAAGTCGAATCGTTGGGCGTCCGTTATGATGAAGCCGTATGCCACAGTGGGTTTGGGACCTCCGATGACGGCCAATTTAGGATGTGGGCGATAGTTGTTTGCTGAAGGAGGGTAGGGCGGCGGCGAGTCGATACTGACGGACATGGTGGTAAGGAGTGAAGGTGAGAGCGGGCGGCAGTTCGGCCATTTCAACATTGGCGCTTAGAAGTCCTCAGCCAGAGGATGATGAGGAAAAACGGTGATATCGTCCTTGTATTTCTGTGCGGTATATCGCCTGAAAGGTTTGTTGTGAATGGTTATGTTTCTCTCAACCATACAAGCGAAAGATGTTATACAGTTCAGGGAGGCAGCAGAACAAGTAGGCCTGCAATGTGCATTACCTTCAGCGCCTGCAGCGTCGAGCATGCCCTTGGCCAGGCGTGGCAATGACGCATGCGACGGGGCGGTCTCTGGCACTGCTATCCGTGGATTTAGCGAGGCTACTGCACGAATATGCACCGGACGTGTGACCCAATGTATCATCTGGCATTATTCGAATAATCGAGTACTGAGAACTGCCACCTCGGTGCCTTGATCGGACATTGAGCAAAGAAATGAATCCATAAATACACGGTGAACATTGAACAATCACAGGTGCTCAATCTGTAACCGCAGCTAGATAACTCTGTCGCACGGTGAGCATGCAAGCACGTTCAGCAGAGACGACAAACTCACCTCTCGTTCCGTCAGGAACTCAAGATACGTCAATGCTACCGCCACCCAGAAGCTTGTCTGCACGCCCATCTCTTTCTCTCTCCTCGTATCAATCTCAATCACGCCATGCATCGACCGCGCAGTCCACACCGGCGTCCTGTCATGGTATGTCAGGAGCGGCGTCGGGGTGGCTACCGCGGGCGGTGGTACCTCCGTAGCGTGCAGAGGCGCAGCCGACGTCGGTGTGGGGCCTGCCGACGACGGGCTCGCGACGGGCGCAAGAGGCGGAATTGGGGACAAGGTGAACGAGGACGAGTGCGACGGTGCGGAGTTCTTCAGGGCGGCCGCCATGCGCGCGAAGAGCCCCATCTGCGGGGATGCGGGACGTGCGCGTGCGCATGCGGCGTGAGCAGGAACGGCGTGACTTGCGCCTTCGCGGCCGTCTGCGCCAGCGACGTCGGACGGGCGTGGCCACTCGCATCGGGGAGGCTAGCGAGCTTGGCGTGCACGCTGCGCGGCGACGGAGGGACGACGCGGACGTTTGGATTGGACGGCGGGGTGGGCGGGTAGGAGTGCTGCGAGGCGTCGCGGGTCTCGCTCGTCAACGTCGTATCGGAGTCTAACGAGCCTTTGGAGCCCGATCCTGTCGGGTGTAGACGAGGACTTGGCGGGGTATTTGTTCGGCATGCGAAGGTCAATGCTGCGTCGGCGTGGTAAGCCGAGGACTGAGGCAGTGGTGCGAGTGAGATGAAGGTTCCCGGGGAAAGGATGGTGCGCGTATGCGGATATACCATCCGCGTTTCGGGCGGTGGATGGTCCATTGGAGAGTCGACGTTGCATTTTCCTGCATCCTGTCAGCGTCTGCAACCGCAACAGTGGAGAGTTACTTACCACGATGTGTTCGACTATTTCATCGTCGGCCAGGAATCTTTCCTTCAACCCTGCTTCGTACATTACCTCGCGGACTGAGGATTACGCAAGGGAGCCCACCTTGTACCAGATTACGCGATTTCCATTCTCTTCAGATACATTCAGCCTCATGTCCGAAAGCACATCTGAGCTGCAGTATTATGACGGTCAGGTTACTGCAAGTAATAGTAAACGGCTAAGAAATGTGCTGACCTTGCGACGGTGAAGCGAGTGAGGACCACACTGGAGTTGTCATGAGTGCGCGGTAGTGACATTTCGCTACTATTCGTGGCACGATAATCAAAGACGGTAGAGTTTGTGCAGGAAGAGACGAAGGTGGTTGCCACGAGCAGGCTGTGAAGTACCGACGGCTGCGGGCGCGTCAAGTCTGCTTAGTCATGGCCACGTTGTGACGCGTCGACGCGCCTCGGTGTCGACACGCTGCATTTCGCTAAGTATACGTACAGCCCAGGTTACTTACTTCAGTCACATACTGCTGACGGCTCAGCGAAAAACGAATTCTAATTGGTGTGAGAAGTACAGTCATATAATAGTAGGGAAGGGCTAGGTATACTTTATTACCAGATGACGATGCTAAGAACAGATGCAGTGCTTGAGACAACGGATGCATGAGTAGAAAAATATGAACATCCTCCAGGACAAGACACAAAAATCTTCCAGAGGCCTCCTGCACACACACACGGAAAACTTCTTCGGTCTAATCGACGAGGCGCGGAGAAACAGTGTTAAAGATCAGACAACGCGAGACGATGCACTGAGGCAGAAGAAAAGAGAACGCGGAAATGAGAGTTGGTAGATGGGAGAGACAGCAGGCAGCGACAGGAGACAAAGGGTAGGCTGCAATGCTTGAACCCAGAATTACGGCGATGTGTAGTGAAAGGGGAGCTAAAACTGGCAAGTTGCCGCACGGAGTCGGACGCAGAATAACCTACAGTAATGAGACAAGACAAGATAAGCACAGCTGCCCAGCACGTCGCACTACGGGTGAAGGTTAGAACGCCTAGGAGAACAGTCAGCGGGAGCTCGTGGTGTGACGAAGCAGAAGAGACGTACTCTCGGAGCGTATCGTACAGGAACTTGTAGCTCCTCAGGTTTCCTTTCAACCGCCTGATATCGAGGGAGTACGTGTCCTCCAGACGGTCCATCCGCGTCAGTTCCACGGAGAAGCGGACCTCATCGCCCTGGTCTTGCTGGGTACTGCCATAGACCGGCTCGCCAGTGATCTGAGCGGGAGCGTCGGTTGTCGGAGCCACAGCCGCCAACGCGGCTTCCGAGGGCTCTTGGGAAAACGCCGACACCTGCGACGACTGCCTACGCATGAGGAGGCCGCGGAGCATGCCACCAGCCGAGGAGCCGACCGAAGACGAGTGCGATGGCGAGGGCAAGGGTAAGCCGCGCCTGTCGACCTGCGGATACAAAACAGAGTCAGACGAGAAAGCTCTGAAAGTATGGCGCATGGAACATACCCCGTTGGAGGCCGCAGACCCCGACATCGTGAACGCGGCCAGTCCACTGCCAGCATCGCGCAACCCAGAGCTTCCGCCCATGATGGCTTTCTTCCGCTTGGGCCGGACGCAGCGGTACTTGTACTCGCCGTCGACCTGGATCTCCACGCCCATGTCCTCGAGCGCCTTCTTCACGAGCTTCATGACGTCCGGCGGAGGTCCCGTCGTCACCGCACCCGGGTCCACAGCACCGTGGTGCAGGCGGATGGTGCCTTTCGAAATCGCAGCAGAGCCCGAGCCCCCGACGCGGCCCAGCACGCCCGCGAAGCCGCGCTCCGTGAAGGGCGAGTCGGTGTTGGACGCAGAACGTGGGTGAGGCGAGAATGGCGACGGGCGCGACTTCTCCGACGTCGGCGTCTGGCCGAGGCCGACGGTGCTGGTCGACGACGCGGCGACGCTGTTGACAGGAATGCCGGTCTTGGGCGCGTCGACGGAGTCTTCTCGCCGTCCTCGGCCACTTCCGAGGGCGCCTTGCCCTTGCTCTTCGACCGGAACCACTGCATAACCTTGTTGGCCTTGAGCGTCGAGGCGGGCACGGCGCCAACGTCGACCCTGGGGAGAAGTTCGGTGTCGCAGGTGTCGTGAGATCCTTCTGCGGCACTGCGGGAGTGGCATCGGGGTGTGGCGTAACGGGTTCCAGCGGCTTGTCCTTCTCGGTAGGAGTCTTTTCTTGTGCAGACTCGGGGTGACGTTGCGGCCCTTGGTACGCTGCTTGAGCGATGCTCTGAAGGGTTCGACCATGACGGTAAGGGTGTTTCGACGGGTTTTCTTCGTGCTTGACGCGCTGTCCGGGCTGAGTAGGGCTGGATCGGTCGATGAGGTGTCCTTGACTGCTGGCGAAGGTGGGACCTGCAGAGTCGAAGGGCGTCGGTGCACATCTGTCTTCGGTGTAATAGTCTCCTTGAGGGCGACTTCTGCGACGCAGCACGCGACATTGTACCGGTGCCATTCGTCTGCGGTTCGGCAGTGCCAGAGCCGAATATCTTCGATATACCGATTTTGTCGATAGAGAGGCCTCGCTTGTGGCGGCGGGTAGACGAGCCAGATCCGTGTGACGAGGTCGTGCCGTTCTGTGAGATCTTCTCTTCAGCAGTTGCGCGGGGAGTGATTGGCGGGCTAGTGACTTCGATGGACAGCACAGGCTCCGCCGGCTCTCCCTTGCTCTGTTCCTGGATTCGAGGCGCATTCTCCTTTCCGGTCGAGCTGACCGGCGTGACTGGTAACGGCTTAGCGACCACCGGGTCAACGACGGGCACAGGCTTCCGGCGGTCCGTCGATGCAGATCGGTGCGGTTTGCTGACAGACGTAGACCGTTGAGGGAAGTGGTCACTGGAGTTTGCGTGTTGTCTTGCGCATCTGCAGACTCGCCGTACTCGACCTGAATAGTATGGCGGAAGCCATCTTTCCGCTTCTTCGCATCTGGGGACGTCTTGACAGGTTCGACGGTAGGCACAGCCTTGCGGTCGCCGACATTGCTGTCCGCACGAGCCCGGCCATCCCCTGCGCCATTCGGGCCATTGGAAATCGCAGGAGACGGGGCGAACGGATCGTCGTCGACCTGCATAGGCGAAGAGGACGGCACGACCACCGCCGAGTTGTAGCCCCGCCGAGCGGACGAAGGTGCCGTTGAGTACATCGAGGCGTCACCAGATGTTTCGTAAAGGTATTCTGGCTGAGCTCTTCGGGAGTTGGAAGCAGAGGGAGGGGCTGCGCTCTGGCTGCGTGTCATTTTGTTGGCATCGACGGCGGCGGCAGCCTGCTTCATCGACCTCTGGTACGCCAGGCGTTTCTGATGATGTTGCTCCATCGCGGTGCGCTCGACGTCTTCGACGGACTTGTTGAAGATGGAGGCGTAGGGTGCGAGCCAGCGGTGGGACATAATGGCGGACAGGGAAGCGCGATGAACGGGGTCGGGTACCAGCATGATGGAGAGCAGATCTCTGGCATCTTCGGAAATGTAGTCGGGGAATGAGAGGGGTGTGTTCACGATATATTTGTACAGCAGGTTGATGTTGTCTCCGTCGGGGTTCGCAGGGTCATCATCGAAGGGCAGATACCCAGCCAGCATAGCGTAAAGAATAACACCGCACGACCAGATGTCCACGGCCGAACCGACATAGAGACCGTCGGAAATGACGAGCTCCGGTGCTGCGTAACACGGCGATCCACAGCTGGTCTGCATAAGATCGTCTGAACGGTGTTCGAAACGGTTCGCGAACCCAAAGTCGGTGATGATTACGTTGCGATGGCGGTCCAGGAGCAGGTTCTCCAGCTTCAGGTCCCGATGAACTATCTTCTTTTGGTGAATGTACCACACGCCGGAGATGAGCTGGCAGAACAGCTTGCACGCGTCCTTCTCACGGAGATACCGATGTGCCAGGATGTGGTCAAACAGCTCGCCGCCCGACGCGTATTCGAGGATGATGCCGATGTACTTGTCCGTTTCGATGACATCGTATAACCGTACAATGTTGGGGTGTTTGAGCGTCTGCACACAGGTTCAGTACATGGCCACTCGAGCAATAATCCAGCTACGCACTCGAAGAACCTCGATTTCCCGCTCGACCTTGGTCATCCGCACCGCCGTATCGATGTTTCCCCGCCGTATGAGCTTCACCGCAACCTCTTCCCCCCCATTGCATGTGCAGCCCCAGCTTGACCTTGCCGAACTCTCCCTCGCCGAGTGTCCTCAGCAGCAGATACGGGCCAAACTTGGGTATGGTACGCCGGGGTGTGCCGCCGCGTACTCCAACGCCGCAGGATGGGAGTAGACATCTCGGTATTGGGGTTGCTCTTCTTGCTGGTGACCGGTGACGACGGAATGCGATGCGCGTTTGCGCTGCGATGAAGATGGGGAGACGGCGGTGGTAGTTGGCTGGACAGACGACGGCCTTGGTGCACGAGAAGGGCCCGCGCTCGAGTCGGGAACCTGCAAGTTCGTGGTGAACGGATCCATGATGGTATCCGGAGGTGTTGGTTAGGGAATGAGAGTGTTGGTTTTCAACCTGTGGCTCTGTGAGCAAACTCGGTAACCAGGCTGCTGTTGAACCTAAACGGGTGGCCCGTGGCCTCCAACAAAAGACAATAAAAGGAGGAACCCACGTTGGTGGCTCTTGAGCGCACAGAGCTCCTCGCTAAGCGTGAATAGCCCGTCTACGTCAACAGTGACGAGCACAAGGTGGTGGACGGTGGCAAGGATGGTCTGAGCGTTGTGATGGCGCATATCGCCAAATTGGGAACCCACGTGGGATGACTCAGCGGGATGAATCCGCTAGTAGGCGTCTAGCCAACGTTTCGCACTTGACGACGAATTTCACCTCTTCTTCTTCAAATGCGCCATTTTCTGACACCTGTGCTAGCAATTTGCATGACGAGCATGCTGCTTGTACCGGTAGATCAAAGCAAGCAAAGTACAATCCCATGCCAACCTCGCAGTCATGCCCTCGCATGAAACTCGGATGCCGGATGCGGCACCTAGCTAGACTGCACATGCCCTTAACATGCTTTACGCTCAAGCTTCTTACGACTTCCTGGGGTATGAAGAGAGGTGGCTGCCCGTACCAAAATTCAATCCTGAATCACAAGCATCTCTCCCCGGTGCATTCAAGTTTGCCGGTGGAGAAGTATTCGTACCTACTACCGAATAGTCTAGCGCGGATCCCGTACAATTTTCGCTGGATCCTTTCCGTGTTGCATGAGTGGTGATACAAACGCCACCATTCATAAATCTTTCCATCTCGCAGAAGTCGAGATGGATCAACTCGACGCTGTTGATGCATTGTAGGTTGCCTTCCGTGGTCGTTCGCGGGCTCATGAGACACAGTGCGAAGCATATTTAGGAGGAGTTGCTTCGCGTGCCCGCGGTAGACTTGTCTCTTAGACTGCTGTGATTCATTACGCTACCTGCTACGCGACTCACTGTCATTACGGTCTTGGGCTTGAGCACAT
>JAKOGH010001067.1:0-14755 GCA_024811115.1 Terana coerulea
TGCGTGATAGTGCTAAGTAATGTTCAGGAGATTAGAAGCAAGGGCAAAAGGTGACCCACTCACATCGGCTACAGCTCCTTGCCTGTCCGCCTCAGCTGCCACAAGTCACGGCCCATGGCATTGTTAGCAGCTGACTAATGTTGGAAATTGGCTTGGTCAGCATACACCTTTCAAGCCCGGCCAGGAGTACACGACTCCGGCCGGTATGTGTGCTGCTGGCTTTACGCAGTAGCGTACGCCACGGGTTCGCACCTACAAGTGCTCGAGTCGTTTGTCAATTCATCACCTTGGAGGTGGGTACCGGACCTCCAATGACCTCATCGAGAGTTCTGGGAGGTCATCATCGGTTTCGTTTGCAGAAGAAGAGTTGGACGATAGCAACTCGTCGACAGACATGAGAGGGAGGGGTAAAGTCGAGGGCAAGAGCAAGTAAGCCGGAAGGATTGAGCGCTTACAGAATTACTTGTGCGGTGCCTTGCACCACGCAGCGGTATAGCTAACGATAAGATGGGGAACAAGACGAAGGATAGTGTAGTAAATTTCACAAAGTCGACTTCAATGATGCAGAATTCTTCAGCGCAGGACCGCCGCAGCCGGTCCCGGAGACAGACACATGTAGAAGTCACAGCGCGTGCGCCAGAGATTCGGTGGGACTATACAAAAGCAACAGGGAGAGCTACGATAACAACCGTCAATGAGAGGAGGAAGACAAGATAGTACAGCGATGGAAGGGTATGTCCAGGTCAATCTGTGGTTCAGACTTGCGCCACTGCATTCCCCAAAGCTAGGGATACACATTGAGATATCTATATCAAAAGAGTCTGAGTCTACTGCGTATAAAAGATGTGCAAGCCATGACTCACAACTGAATTCCATGTCTCTACGCGAACAGAGGCCAGCAATCCTCTCTGACGCGATACCATCGCGGTCGGGCGTCGAAGGGCAGATGCAGGAACTTCTTCACGTGCTCAATATCCTCCTCGGAAACCTTGGCATCTAGCGTGGCTCGGGATCCGTTGTCCTTGAGAACGAACAAATCTTTAATCCTTTCCTTGGCGGTGACGACAATTACCTTCCTCCTGATGCGCGGCATGCTGGGGCGCGCCGCGTAGACATGGAGGGGCATTTTGCTCGAGTTGGCACAAGGTCTCGAGGATTGCGAACGCTTCCTCGGGAGGCATCTTGTCCAACGGATCCGGCCTCCCGTAGTAGTCCTCGTAAAGGTAACGCGCGAAACGGAATCGTTCGGTCTCCGTTATGAGGAAGCCGTAAGCCACGGTGGGTATGGGACCTCCAATGACCTCACGGGAAGTTTTGGGCGATGATTGATCTTGTTTTCAGGAGAAGGGTTTGACGACAGCATCTCTGAGTCCTCATTGACAGACATGAATGGGAGAGCTAAAGTCAAGGGCAAGAGCAAGTAGCTAAGAGCAAGAAGTCCCGGCCCATTCGAACTTCAACCTGGGCGCTTACTCACTTACACCAATGGACGAAAGAGGTAAGCGTTGTTGTACGGCGGCATGATGGGGGCAAGATTGGGGTTTCGAGGAGTGGCATGACTCTTCGCCATTCAGGCCACGGTCTCTTAGAATTATTGAAGTCCTAGCAAGCCGCAGAGTCAGACATGCAGCACATTATGCTACATCTCAGCTGTACATGCACGGCCTTGAGGCCTTAATGCTACCTTATATCGGAAATGGCCTGGACGTGTGCAGCGCCTTGCACCACGCAGCACTACAGCCAGCGATAAGATGAGAATTGAGATGAAGGACGGTATACAAAATTTCACGAAGACGAGTTCAATGGTGCAGAGTTCTGACCGCTGTGCTACTTAAGATTCAGAGGGGCCATACACAAGCGAGATGAGAGCTACAATCACGACCGTTGATAGGAGGGGTATGAAGAAATAGTACAACGGTGAAAGGATATGCCTGGGTCAATCCGTGTTTCTGAGGTGCGTCGCCGCATTCCCCAAAGCTGGGGGATACGCATCAAAATACCTACAGCAAATGGACTAAGTTTACTGCGTTACAAGGCAATCGATACAATCACTCACAAAGTGGGTTCTATGTCTCTACGTGAACCGCGGCCAACAATCCCGCCTGACGCGATACCATCGCGGTTTGGCATTCGCGGGGAGATGGAGGAACTTCTTCACGTGCTCAATATCCTCTGCGGAAACCTTGACTTCTCGCGTCGCTCGGGACCCGTTGTCCTTGAGAACGAACAAGTCTTCGATATGATGATCCTTGGCAGTGACGACCACTATATTCTTCCTGATGCGTGGCATGCTGGGGCGCGCCTCGTAGACGTGGAGGGGCATACTGTCCGAGTATTGGTACAAGGCACTAAGAATTCTGTATGCTTCCTCGGGAGGCATCTCGCTCAACGGTTCCGGCCTTTGGTAGTACTCCTCGTAAAGGTAACGCGCGAAACGGTATCGATTGGCATCCGTGATGAGGAAGCCGTAAGCCATGGTGGGTATGGGACCTCCAATAACTTCATCGGAAAGTTCTGGGGGTCATTGGCCTCGTTTTCAGTAGAAGGGTTGGATGGTGACGATTGCACAGTGGTGGACGTGCCGGACATGATGGTGAGACGTAAAGTTGGGAGCGGGCGGCAGTCCAGCCATATTCAGCATCGGCGCTTACAAATCCACGGTGGTACAGTACTGGTACTTGCAGCGATGCATGTATTGTTCATGCGGCATGCTAGGGCGCGCCGCGTAGACATGGAGGGGCATTTTGCTCGAGTTGGCACAAGGTCTCGAGAATGTCGAACGCTTCCTCGGGAGGCATCTTGTCCAACAGATCCGGCCTCCTGTAGCAATCTTCGTAAAGATAACGCGCGAAACGGAATCGTTCGGTCTCCGTTATGAGGAAGCCGTAAGCCACTGCGGTGGGTATGGGTCCTCCAACGACCTTACGGGGAAGTTTGGGGCGGAAAAATCGGTCTTGTTTGCAAGAGAAGGGTTGACCGGCGACATCTCCAAGTCTTCGTTGATAGACATGAATGTGAGAGGTAAAGTCGCGGGCAAGAGCAAGCAGCTGAGAGCAAGAAGTCCATCCGAACTTGAACTTAGGCGCTTACGTACTACACCAATTGACGAAAGAGGAAAGCGTCGTTGTACGACAGCGTGATTGGGGTTTCGAGGTCTGGGATCTGAGAGGTCGCATGACTCGCCGTTCAAAACATGGTATCTTAGATTTATTGAAGTTCTAGCGAGCTGCAGAGTCAGACATGCAGCACATTAAGCTACATCTCAGTTGTATACGTGCGAGCTTGAGGGGCACGGCGACTAGGAATTTCTTAATGTTATGTCCAAAATGGCGTAAACACTCACGGCGCAACCAATAATAGCATCTCGGGGTAAGAAAAAGAATAAGGCACAGGAATGAACAAAGATGAGTTCAATGGTGCGGCGTTCTGCACAGGCGCAAACGGACACAGGCAGAAGCCATGGCCCAAAGAAAAGCATGAACAAGAGCTGGGCCATCTGAGATTCGGTGGTACTATACGCAAGCGACATGAGAGGGCACGATCACGCTACGAGAGGGGCAAAAATACAACAAAGTAAGGACTTGTCCAGAAGAATCCATGGTCAAGAGTCAAATTCCCCAGAGCAGGGATATACGCCAAGGTATCTACAATAGGAATGAATTGAGTTGAATGCAAATATGAAATATTCGAGTTGATCTCTCACGTTATAGGCTTGAGTTCTCTACGTGCACCTCGGCCAACAATCCTGCCTGACGCGATACCATCGCGGTTTGGCGTCGGCGGGGAGATTGAGGAACTTCTTCACATGCTCGATATCCTCCTCCGAAACCTCTGCATCCAGAGCCGCTCGCGTCCCGTTGTCCTTGAGAACGAAGAAGGATGCAATATCATCCTTGGAAGACACGACCACAATATTCTTCCTGATGCGCGGCATGCTAGGGCGCGTCTCGTAGACGTGGAGAGGCATGCGGTCCGTGTAATAGTACATAGAACGCAGAATCTTCTTTCTTTGGTCGGGAGGCAGCTCCTTCAGCGGCTGCCCTTGGAGGTAGTCTTCATAAAGGTAACGCGCGAAGTCGAATCGTTGGGCGTCCGTTATGATGAAGCCGTATGCCACAGTGGGTTTGGGACCTCCGATGACGGCCAATTTAGGATGTGGGCGATAGTTGTTTGCTGAAGGAGGGTAGGGCGGCGGCGAGTCGATACTGACGGACATGGTGGTAAGGAGTGAAGGTGAGAGCGGGCGGCAGTTCGGCCATTTCAACATTGGCGCTTAGAAGTCCTCAGCCAGAGGATGATGAGGAAAAACGGTGATATCGTCCTTGTATTTCTGTGCGGTATATCGCCTGAAAGGTTTGTTGTGAATGGTTATGTTTCTCTCAACCATACAAGCGAAAGATGTTATACAGTTCAGGGAGGCAGCAGAACAAGTAGGCCTGCAATGTGCATTACCTTCAGCGCCTGCAGCGTCGAGCATGCCCTTGGCCAGGCGTGGCAATGACGCATGCGAC
This sequence comes from Terana coerulea, assembly GCA_024811115.1. Lineage (NCBI taxonomy): Eukaryota > Fungi > Basidiomycota > Agaricomycetes > Polyporales > Phanerochaetaceae > Terana > Terana coerulea. The sequence goes on from JAKOGH010001067.1 coordinate 4,512, forward strand.
GGGCGGTCTCTGGCACTGCTATCCGTGGATTTAGCGAGGCTACTGCACGAATATGCACCGGACGTGTGACCCAATGTATCATCTGGCATTATTCGAATAATCGAGTACTGAGAACTGCCACCTCGGTGCCTTGATCGGACATTGAGCAAAGAAATGAATCCATAAATACACGGTGAACATTGAACAATCACAGGTGCTCAATCTGTAACCGCAGCTAGATAACTCTGTCGCACGGTGAGCATGCAAGCACGTTCAGCAGAGACGACAAACTCACCTCTCGTTCCGTCAGGAACTCAAGATACGTCAATGCTACCGCCACCCAGAAGCTTGTCTGCACGCCCATCTCTTTCTCTCTCCTCGTATCAATCTCAATCACGCCATGCATCGACCGCGCAGTCCACACCGGCGTCCTGTCATGGTATGTCAGGAGCGGCGTCGGGGTGGCTACCGCGGGCGGTGGTACCTCCGTAGCGTGCAGAGGCGCAGCCGACGTCGGTGTGGGGCCTGCCGACGACGGGCTCGCGACGGGCGCAAGAGGCGGAATTGGGGACAAGGTGAACGAGGACGAGTGCGACGGTGCGGAGTTCTTCAGGGCGGCCGCCATGCGCGCGAAGAGCCCCATCTGCGGGGATGCGGGACGTGCGCGTGCGCATGCGGCGTGAGCAGGAACGGCGTGACTTGCGCCTTCGCGGCCGTCTGCGCCAGCGACGTCGGACGGGCGTGGCCACTCGCATCGGGGAGGCTAGCGAGCTTGGCGTGCACGCTGCGCGGCGACGGAGGGACGACGCGGACGTTTGGATTGGACGGCGGGGTGGGCGGGTAGGAGTGCTGCGAGGCGTCGCGGGTCTCGCTCGTCAACGTCGTATCGGAGTCTAACGAGCCTTTGGAGCCCGATCCTGTCGGGTGTAGACGAGGACTTGGCGGGGTATTTGTTCGGCATGCGAAGGTCAATGCTGCGTCGGCGTGGTAAGCCGAGGACTGAGGCAGTGGTGCGAGTGAGATGAAGGTTCCCGGGGAAAGGATGGTGCGCGTATGCGGATATACCATCCGCGTTTCGGGCGGTGGATGGTCCATTGGAGAGTCGACGTTGCATTTTCCTGCATCCTGTCAGCGTCTGCAACCGCAACAGTGGAGAGTTACTTACCACGATGTGTTCGACTATTTCATCGTCGGCCAGGAATCTTTCCTTCAACCCTGCTTCGTACATTACCTCGCGGACTGAGGATTACGCAAGGGAGCCCACCTTGTACCAGATTACGCGATTTCCATTCTCTTCAGATACATTCAGCCTCATGTCCGAAAGCACATCTGAGCTGCAGTATTATGACGGTCAGGTTACTGCAAGTAATAGTAAACGGCTAAGAAATGTGCTGACCTTGCGACGGTGAAGCGAGTGAGGACCACACTGGAGTTGTCATGAGTGCGCGGTAGTGACATTTCGCTACTATTCGTGGCACGATAATCAAAGACGGTAGAGTTTGTGCAGGAAGAGACGAAGGTGGTTGCCACGAGCAGGCTGTGAAGTACCGACGGCTGCGGGCGCGTCAAGTCTGCTTAGTCATGGCCACGTTGTGACGCGTCGACGCGCCTCGGTGTCGACACGCTGCATTTCGCTAAGTATACGTACAGCCCAGGTTACTTACTTCAGTCACATACTGCTGACGGCTCAGCGAAAAACGAATTCTAATTGGTGTGAGAAGTACAGTCATATAATAGTAGGGAAGGGCTAGGTATACTTTATTACCAGATGACGATGCTAAGAACAGATGCAGTGCTTGAGACAACGGATGCATGAGTAGAAAAAATATGAACATCCTCCAGGACAAGACACAAAATCTTCCAGAGGCCTCCTGCACACACACACGGAAAACTTCTTCGGTCTAATCGACGAGGCGCGGAGAAACAGTGTTAAAGATCAGACAACGCGAGACGATGCACTGAGGCAGAAGAAAAGAGAACGCGGAAATGAGAGTTGGTAGATGGGAGAGACAGCAGGCAGCGACAGGAGACAAAGGGTAGGCTGCAATGCTTGAACCCAGAATTACGGCGATGTGTAGTGAAAGGGAGCTAAAACTGGCAAGTTGCCGCACGGAGTCGGACGCAGAATAACCTACAGTAATGAGACAAGACAAGATAAGCACAGCTGCCCAGCACGTCGCACTACGGGTGAAGGTTAGAACGCCTAGGAGAACAGTCAGCGGGAGCTCGTGGTGTGACGAAGCAGAAGAGACGTACTCTCGGAGCGTATCGTACAGGAACTTGTAGCTCCTCAGGTTTCCTTTCAACCGCCTGATATCGAGGGAGTACGTGTCCTCCAGACGGTCCATCCGCGTCAGTTCCACGGAGAAGCGGACCTCATCGCCCTGGTCTTGCTGGGTACTGCCATAGACCGGCTCGCCAGTGATCTGAGCGGGAGCGTCGGTTGTCGGAGCCACAGCCGCCAACGCGGCTTCCGAGGGCTCTTGGGAAAACGCCGACACCTGCGACGACTGCCTACGCATGAGGAGGCCGCGGAGCATGCCACCAGCCGAGGAGCCGACCGAAGACGAGTGCGATGGCGAGGGCAAGGGGTAAGCCGCGCCTGTCGACCTGCGGATACAAAACAGAGTCAGACGAGAAAGCTCTGAAAGTATGGCGCATGGAACATACCCCGTTGGAGGCCGCAGACCCCGACATCGTGAACGCGGCCAGTCCACTGCCAGCATCGCGCAACCCAGAGCTTCCGCCCATGATGGCTTTCTTCCGCTTGGGCCGGACGCAGCGGTACTTGTACTCGCCGTCGACCTGGATCTCCACGCCCATGTCCTCGAGCGCCTTCTTCACGAGCTTCATGACGTCCGGCGGAGGTCCCGTCGTCACCGCACCCGGGTCCACAGCACCGTGGTGCAGGCGGATGGTGCCTTTCGAAATCGCAGCAGAGCCCGAGCCCCCGACGCGGCCCAGCACGCCCGCGAAGCCGCGCTCCGTGAAGGGCGAGTCGGTGTTGGACGCAGAACGTGGGTGAGGCGAGAATGGCGACGGGCGCGACTTCTCCGACGTCGGCGTCTGGCCGAGGCCGACGGTGCTGGTCGACGACGGCGACGCTGTTGACAGGAATGCCGGTCTTGGGCGCGTCGACGGGAGTCTTCTCGCCGTCCTCGGCCACTTCCGAGGGCGCCTTGCCCTTGCTCTTCGACCGGAACCACTGCATAACCTTGTTGGCCTTGAGCGTCGAGGCGGGCACGGCGCCAACGTCGACCCTGGGGAGAAGTTCGGTGTCGCAGGTGTCGTGAGATCCTTCTGCGGCACTGCGGGAGTGGCATCGGGGTGTGGCGTAACGGGTTCCAGCGGCTTGTCCTTCTCGGTAGGAGTCTTTTCTTGTGCAGACTCGGGGGTGACGTTGCGGCCCTTGGTACGCTGCTTGAGCGATGCTCTGAAGGGTTCGACCATGACGGTAAGGGTGTTTCGACGGGTTTTCTTCGTGCTTGACGCGCTGTCCGGGCTGAGTAGGGCTGGATCGGTCGATGAGGTGTCCTTGACTGCTGGCGAAGGTGGGACCTGCAGAGTCGAAGGGCGTCGGTGCACATCTGTCTTCGGTGTAATAGTCTCCTTGGAGGGCGACTTCTGCGACGCAGCACGCGACATTGTACCGGTGCCATTCGTCTGCGGTTCGGCAGTGCCAGAGCCGAATATCTTCGATATACCGATTTTGTCGATAGAGAGGCCTCGCTTGTGGCGGCGGGTAGACGAGCCAGATCCGTGTGACGAGGTCGTGCCGTTCTGTGAGATCTTCTCTTCAGCAGTTGCGCGGGGAGTGATTGGCGGGCTAGTGACTTCGATGGACAGCACAGGCTCCGCCGGCTCTCCCTTGCTCTGTTCCTGGATTCGAGGCGCATTCTCCTTTCCGGTCGAGCTGACCGGCGTGACTGGTAACGGCTTAGCGACCACCGGGTCAACGACGGGCACAGGCTTCCGGCGGTCCGTCGATGCAGATCGGTGCGGTTTGCTGACAGACGTAGACCGTTGAGGGAAGTGGTCACTGGAGTTTGCGTGTTGTCTTGCGCATCTGCAGACTCGCCGTACTCGACCTGAATAGTATGGCGGAAGCCATCTTTCCGCTTCTTCGCATCTGGGGACGTCTTGACAGGTTCGACGGTAGGCACAGCCTTGCGGTCGCCGACATTGCTGTCCGCACGAGCCCGGCCATCCCCTGCGCCATTCGGGCCATTGGAAATCGCAGGAGACGGGGCGAACGGATCGTCGTCGACCTGCATAGGCGAAGAGGACGGCACGACCACCGCCGAGTTGTAGCCCGCCGAGCGGACGAAGGTGCCGTTGAGTACATCGAGGCGTCACCAGATGTTTCGTAAAGGTATTCTGGCTGAGCTCTTCGGGAGTTGGAAGCAGAGGAGGGGCTGCGCTCTGGCTGCGTGTCATTTTGTTGGCATCGACGGCGGCGGCAGCCTGCTTCATCGACCTCTGGTACGCCAGGCGTTTCTGATGATGTTGCTCCATCGCGGTGCGCTCGACGTCTTCGACGGACTTGTTGAAGATGGAGGCGTAGGGTGCGAGCCAGCGGTGGGACATAATGGCGGACAGGGAAGCGCGATGAACGGGGTCGGGTACCAGCATGATGGAGAGCAGATCTCTGGCATCTTCGGAAATGTAGTCGGGGAATGAGAGGGGTGTGTTCACGATATATTTGTACAGCAGGTTGATGTTGTCTCCGTCGGGGTTCGCAGGGTCATCATCGAAGGGCAGATACCCAGCCAGCATAGCGTAAAGAATAACACCGCACGACCAGATGTCCACGGCCGAACCGACATAGAGACCGTCGGAAATGACGAGCTCCGGTGCTGCGTAACACGGCGATCCACAGCTGGTCTGCATGAGATCGTCTGAACGGTGTTCGAAACGGTTCGCGAACCCAAAGTCGGTGATGATTACGTTGCGATGGCGGTCCAGGAGCAGGTTCTCCAGCTTCAGGTCCCGATGAACTATCTTCTTTTGGTGAATGTACCACACGCCGGAGATGAGCTGGCAGAACAGCTTGCACGCGTCCTTCTCACGGAGATACCGATGTGCCAGGATGTGGTCAAACAGCTCGCCGCCCGACGCGTATTCGAGGATGATGCCGATGTACTTGTCCGTTTCGATGACATCGTATAACCGTACAATGTTGGGGTGTTTGAGCGTCTGCACACAGGTTCAGTACATGGCCACTCGAGCAATAATCCAGCTACGCACTCGAAGAACCTCGATTTCCCGCTCGACCTTGGTCATCCGCACCGCCGTATCGATGTTTCCCCGCCGTATGAGCTTCACCGCAACCTCTTCCCCCATTGCATGTGCAGCCCCAGCTTGACCTTGCCGAACTCTCCCTCGCCGAGTGTCCTCAGCAGCAGATACGGGCCAAACTTGGGTATGGTACGCCGGGGTGTGCCGCCGCGTACTCCAACGCCGCAGGATGGGAGTAGACATCTCGGTATTGGGGTTGCTCTTCTTGCTGGTGACCGGTGACGACGGAATGCGATGCGCGTTTGCGCTGCGATGAAGATGGGGAGACGGCGGTGGTAGTTGGCTGGACAGACGACGGCCTTGGTGCACGAGAAGGGCCCGCGCTCGAGTCGGGAACCTGCAAGTTCGTGGTGAACGGATCCATGATGGTATCCGGAGGTGTTGGTTAGGGAATGAGAGTGTTGGTTTTCAACCTGTGGCTCTGTGAGCAAACTCGGTAACCAGGCTGCTGTTGAACCTAAACGGGTGGCCCGTGGCCTCCAACAAAAGACAATAAAAGGAGGAACCCACGTTGGTGGCTCTTGAGCGCACAGAGCTCCTCGCTAAGCGTGAATAGCCCGTCTACGTCAACAGTGACGAGCACAAGGTGGTGGACGGTGGCAAGGATGGTCTGAGCGTTGTGATGGCGCATATCGCCAAATTGGGAACCCACGTGGGATGACTCAGCGGGATGAATCCGCTAGTAGGCGTCTAGCCAACGTTTCGCACTTGACGACGAATTTCACCTCTTCTTCTTCAAATGCGCCATTTTCTGACACCTGTGCTAGCAATTTGCATGACGAGCATGCTGCTTGTACCGGTAGATCAAAGCAAGCAAAGTACAATCCCATGCCAACCTCGCAGTCATGCCCTCGCATGAAACTCGGATGCCGGATGCGGCACCTAGCTAGACTGCACATGCCCTTAACATGCTTTACGCTCAAGCTTCTTACGACTTCCTGGGGTATGAAGAGAGGTGGCTGCCCGTACCAAAATTCAATCCTGAATCACAAGCATCTCTCCCCGGTGCATTCAAGTTTGCCGGTGGAGAAGTATTCGTACCTACTACCGAATAGTCTAGCGCGGATCCCGTACAATTTTCGCTGGATCCTTTCCGTGTTGCATGAGTGGTGATACAAACGCCACCATTCATAAATCTTTCCATCTCGCAGAAGTCGAGATGGATCAACTCGACGCTGTTGATGCATTGTAGGTTGCCTTCCGTGGTCGTTCGCGGGCTCATGAGACACAGTGCGAAGCATATTTAGGAGGAGTTGCTTCGCGTGCCCGCGGTAGACTTGTCTCTTAGACTGCTGTGATTCATTACGCTACCTGCTACGCGACTCACTGTCATTACGGTCTTGGGCTTGAGCACATGGTGTACACCGTCGCAGCGATATCGGGACGAGGTAAGGTACCTTTTATGACATTTTTGCAGTCACTCAGCACCACAAACTTCATGCATAGCAGGCATAAATTTTCCACGACCACATTTATCGTCCTGGATCGACCAATGAGCACGTCGACGAATGCCGTGGTTGCCGGCGGCTTTGTGGCGGCCACGTGGCGGCCAAGCCCCTGGAGACACTGGTTCTGGGCCTTATCGTATAGCATTTGCATTTGACCTACAAAGACAGGAAGGGGTATGGTTCAAAGTCGCGTCAACCTGCGCTAATTATCCTTCGTCTGTTCTGCAAGGTAGGTCCACACCCGCTCGCCGACCTTGGGATCGTACACCTCGTCTTTGCACCTCCCAAGACGCGCGTACGGAACGAAGAACTGTCAGCATCGGCAAGACGCTTAGTATGACTTTCAGGTTTATTGAATTTAGAGAAGCCGTACCTCGCCGTTGTATTGAACGGGCTCAGGCATCGTGCCGGCCCACAGCTGTGTGAGAGCGCCGTACCAAGTGGGATGCAATATGAGGTTCTAATTCACCGTTGCGGTAACGGATATCATTAACTGGATGTCGTAGAAGAAATTAGACACGTACGAGGAAAAAGTTTCCAGGGAAGTAGCGTAGCGTTGTAACTCAGTTTTGATAGAACCTGCATTACGCCCCGGATATCAGGAAAGGCGGCACAGCCCCGGAAGTGCACTGACCTGGGTCGCAAGAGAAACAAAGTATATCATTTTCAGCATAGCGCCTCGCACTCGCGCATGACAACCGCGTTTAGCTGAAGCATAGTCAGCGCGCCGTTCCTTTTATTCGAATTACACGCAAAGCGTATAAACCCACAAGCTTGCTCTGGTTGTACAGCATCTTTGTGCCAATTTTCTTCCGCCCCGGGCTTTCTCGGAAGGAGTCCCAGTGGATGCCGTCGGATAGGTGCGCACCGCCACTGGACGTTGTCACGACACGAGAATGACCGTCAGGCGACGTTGTGGCGCCGAGGGTCAGGGCTGGTAGAAGGAGCTCGGTGAAGTAGAAATGTCCTGAACAGAAAGTATAAGAATGAGGGGCATGTTGGCGAGAGGATCGCTGATGAACTCACCAAGGACGTTTGTCCCAAACTGCATGTCATACCCATCGACCGTCAGGTACTCTACAGGACACCACATAACACCCCTGTACACGGACCAGCAAGAGTTAGAAGCGGCTAGAAATAAATCAAGGCTCACTGACGCATTGTTGAATAAAATATGTAGCTCTTGTTCCTTGCTCAGGAAGTCTTTCGCGGCGTTGCGGACAGACTCGAGACTCGAGAGGTCGAGGTCGAGGAACAGCGCTTCCTTCCCTGTCGCTGCTTTCAAGTCAGCGATGGCAGCCTCAGCTTTCGACTTGTTCCTAGTAGCGATGTAGACCTTGGCATTGTGCTCGAGAAGGGCCTGCAGACATTTCCAATTCAGTATATGCTTAGGGTGTAAAATTCCGACCTACCGTACCTTCGCTGTTTCTTTGCCAATACCCGCAGCCCCACCTGCAGATTAAGCTTCGGTCAGTTGTAAGCTTCAACATTAAATTTGGCCCACATACCTGTGACGATGGTAACTCGACCAGTGAGATCTGGCATTTGATTTGCCAAAAACTTGGTCTTGGGAGGATATAGTGACCGGAAGATCTTCCATAGTGTTGGTGTAGAAGAAAAATGGCCTCCCATAGCGTCAGAGGTCTGAAACTTGAACGCGGTTGGAAGAGTGGCTGCAGCTACGGTCGGCCTTTTATAAAGTTAAGTGCCTCACACAATTGCCGGTGAGTGCGGGGATTTACGCTGATACCCTCAGCCTGAGACCTAGTGAAACCTCAGGCGACACAGCTTTTCGGCGGGCGACGTGGGCTTAACAAGAGAGCAAGCTTATAGAACAGAATTTTTTCTACCGATGTTTTTCAATGTAGAGTTCGTGATATTGCGCTTTCAAGCCTACTGGAGATTTGGCACTAGCTGAAGGTCAGAGCCAAGGAGGCAAGCTTACAGCGCTTATGATTTCTGAGCGCATCATCGCCTCGGTCTCCTCGGAGACGGTTCTCCCGAGCCCTTCGTCAACCAGCAGCGTCGTCTGTCACCACGACCATGACCATGAGCACGATGTCGCACAGTATCATCCCGACATACCATGCGGCCGCCGTCTTGCATGAGAAAATGAACTACGCCATCCCCAGGGACCGTGTGCTTCAGCGACGGAGCCATCATATTGGAGGCTCCACGCTATAACTTCCGCCTGTCCCACCTCCCAACTTCAACCGTTGACTTGAAGAGAACCCTCACGACCTCCGAATGTATGTACTCGTTCAGCAAGTACTGTTTGTAGACTTATATAACTCGAACATAGACAACGATGCAGCTCAAGTTGTTCAAGCTAGTGTTCGCAACACTGATAGGCTTCTCCGGCGCACAAGTCAGCCAGTCAGGCCCGCCAATCACCATTGAACCTATCAGCTCTCCTGCGGTTGGGTGCGTCTCTCAGAGCTCGAATGAGGCTGCGAGTTGCTAACAGAAGTACTGGCCTCGAATAGAACTTCCACTAGTGTCACCTCCCTACCAATCCCCACATTCCACTCGCTGTCCTCTACGGGTTCGTCTCTCCTACACCCCACAGGCATCCTGCCGTCAGGCGTCTCGGGCCTTACCTCTCTGCCGATTCCGACAGTTCACTCACTCTCCTCGTCAGGTTCGAGCACGGTCGTCCCGACGGGCATTCTCCCATCCGGTGTCACACCAGCGCCGGTTTCATCCACCAGTTCTTCAGCATTCAGCTCAGGCGCCGGTTCCTCCTCAGTGCCGTCGTCCGGAAGTGGCTCCAGCACGTTCTCAGTGTCGATCAACACTAGTGGGATTCTGCCGAGCACGGTGCCCTCCACTTCACCCTCAGCCACTCCGTCTGGTAGTGGTGGTGCGAATGCCGCTGCGGGAGTACATGGAGGCGTCGGTTTGAGTGCTGTAGGTGCTGGGCTAGTTGCGCTGGTCTTGGGTCATGCGATGATGTGAAGCGCGCTGTGGAAGGACCTTGGACGGATAAGCTCTACTCAAGGTGAGTTGTTGAAGCTGTTACCCGCAGAAGCTTGACGTATTGATCACATTCCTCTAGCGATGTGCGTACAATGTAACGACGGACGTTTCTATCTATGAACAGTGAAGGACATTTAAACGATGAATTAGCCCTATAACCGAATTAAGTTCTGCAACAGCGTCCGCTCGCTGTGACCTCCTTTATGTGAAATCATCTGGTGCATCATTCCTCTGGAAGTTAACGTACGTCGAGCCTTAGCTGGTGCACCTCTATGTGTCCTTCGATGCATTTGCGGTGGGCTTGTACCAAATTTGTTGTTATTTATTGACATCATGCGTTCTGAGCATGCAAGAAATTGGACTCGTGTCGCTCGCTATGTGGTCTGAACGCAACTCTACCGGTTCCGAGCGTATCTGCATTCTCGCTCGCCACTCGATGGTCCTGTACTGAGACGCCCTGATGATTTCCTGCGTCCAACAGTTCAGGCATACCCTCAACGATGGGTGCATTTCTCACTCGTTCCAAGATTCATCCAGTGA
>JAKOGH010001068.1:0-11385 GCA_024811115.1 Terana coerulea
ATTCAGCCCTTCTCTCAGTCGTTGGACATGTATGGAGAGCCAGATCGAAGGTTAGTTATGTTTTCGTTCTTTTCCATTTATATTGTGCTGTCGTCCTGACACGAGAATGCAGTGCGGCATATTCACTTTCTGGACAAGTTAATATATCCCTGTCCTCGTCAGGCTCCTTCTTCGACCGCAAGCGTGCGGTTCATCTCCTCCTCCAGTCACTGGTCCTCACTTTCGAGGGTCAGTCGGAGCTCGTTAGCGAGACACAGGATACTCCGGTTTGCGGTTATGCTCGGTTACGCAAGAGCTAGTACAGGGGACTGTGTGGAGCTTAGTAGTGAGGGTCAGCAGGAAGCTGTGAATGAGTGTACGTGGAGTGTCGTCTTCAATCTCAATATTCCTGGCTGGTTACCCGAGAGCACTCCCTTCGGCGACCCCGACGGCGGCACAAGCTATGCGCTTTACGCTTCCGCAACGATTCACAACCTCGAAGGTAGCCCATCGCGATCCTGGCTCTCCTCCTTGTGCCTCCCATTCCAATCACAATCTCGCATCGTCAAAGCGGCACGGGTTGTCGTTCCAGTAAACCGCTACATCACACCCTCGTCATACGCATCCGGCTCCAATTCCCCTTTCCCATCGTCGCATTACGAAGTAGCTGCTCACTCTGAGGACATACGTGAAGACAACCGTTTCCCCGGGATGTACTGTCGAAGATCCGGGTGCAAACCTCTATTCCAGATTGCGTTGCGGCGGACGACGAACAACTACCATTTTCCGTCCGGTTGCGCACAAACGGCCTTCCTGAGGCTGAATGCAAACGTCTGCGTGTCACAGATTTCTTCATTGACGTAGAGCAGACTGAGCGATACCGGTGCGTGTTGTTATTGAGTCGATTTGTCTCTGGCGCTAACACCTCTTGTCTTTAGCACCAACCCGTCGACAACATATATGAAGCATTTCCCGTTACCCCCAAAGATCAGCAGCCGCCAAGACAACCTCTTTTGAGGCCTCATCCGCACCATTCTCTGCACAGTCTTGGCCTTACAACGCCGCCAGCGCAGAACAACATCCTCTCGCGCTCTTTCTCCCTTCTTCCGCCGGACGCTTCAGGGCATTATCTCATTGCTGGAGACGGATACATTTTTTCACAAGACGCAGACGCGGACCTGGACAGCACCTGGTTCTCCCTTTCAACCCATGTCCCGATAGCGTCTACTCGACCGGAGGCGTCTGCGGACACGCCCTGGAAGGCGAGCCGCATGGTCCGAACAACCAACATGTCGCCTTTCCTCTCCGTTAGCCACCGGATGTTTGTGACGCTCTTGTGCACGTACGATATTGGAGAAGGCGAGAATCCTGAACGTGTAACAGAGCGCCTGCAATTCCACGTACCTCTCAGGTTTATCAAGACACCGCCACTCCCGCCTACCGCCCGCTCACCGTCGCCGACGTCAACCCTCGTAGGGCATGCTCGTTCGCTCAGCGAGCTCTCCGGTGAAACGGTCGCCAGTATGCTGGAGTTACCCCTCCCAAGCGCACCATACGCCGCCAGCCTCCCGCCTTATTCCCATCTATTCTACGCCAACGGTGACCGCAAGATCGATTACTCTATTCCTCTGCCGCTGTATACTCCACGTGCTGGTTCGGGCGAGGAGTCGATGAACGAACCCCTTCTGCAAGACTGCGAAGCGTAACGGATATCATACCTCACTCAGGAGGCTGTCTCACTCCTCTGTCAGTGTCAAGAGCAGTGTTTATGCTGTTCATAAGGCAATTCCATCCTAGGTCATCTTCATAGGTTTTCCTACTCCTTGTAAGGGAACTTCCACGTCACTATTAAACCTCGGATGCCCAGACCCTTTCTTCGACTATTCTCGCGTTTTACTTTTCGTTCATCATTGCGAGGCTATCTATCTCTTCGCTGTTCCGTAAATTATATTTTTGTTGTTTTGCATAAGCTTGTGTATATCTAGCTGCATACATGTTTACCAACTCGCATCTTCCTCATACTTTCTCGCTCAGTGTGTTCGGACCGAGCATCCGTGAGTCCTAATTTGGTGAAGGAGGACCCCGAATATGGGTCTGGATGCCTGTGGTCCGAACGGACAAAATTTTGGATTTTGACCCCCTATGCCTGATTTTTGGCGGACAAAATGGCCCAAATTTGGCCGAAGGCCTGTTGGTTGCACGGACGTCCGGTGAACCGCGTACGGATGCCTGTTGTAGCACGGACAGCTTGAGCGACTTGAGAGCTACGCTCAACGCATTGTACATGTTGTGGTGGTGTTGTGGTACGGCGTCCTATGGAAATAAGTTAGGTGGTCGGATGTTCGACTCTCTTATGTGGATTTTTCGGCATTAATTTATGGTCCTCATTTTTTTGGCGACTACTCATTCTCGTGACGGACAGAAAATGGGCACATACCAATGTAAATTCTCTCTCCTACTCATGCTTGCAGAACAAACTATGATATATAAAGACGTCGGAGCGAAAAATGGTGAAAACGTCATTTTGGAAGGCCTGTGGGCCCAAAACGGACAAATTTGAGAAAATCTGATCCCTGTTGCAAGAACGGACAAACATGGCCGTAGGCCCCGCGGACTGTTGTGAAACGGACATTTGGGGCACAGTTTGCGTTGACATTTTGGCCTAAATTTGGTCCCCAGCCAACAGGCATCCAGACCCATATTCGGGGGTCCTGGTGAAGGTCGCGGACGAAGCCGTCGGCATCTTCCGATGTTGTTGGGTCACCGCGCCCGTCGACGACGCTTGCTCTGCCTCCGCCATCGCCATCCTTGACGACGCGCTTTCTCCGTGCTCTTCATATCCAGCTCATCGTCCCCACGACATCTAGCAGGTAAGTGGCAGCAATGGCGGCGCGGTCCCCCTTCCCTCTCGCATCCCCCACCTCACCGTCCACGCTCCCCGTTCCAGAACCCGACACTACCCACCTCCGCAACCTTTCCCCAAATCGCTCCATCCTGTGAACCGTGCTGACAGGACAGGGCCCGTCGGAACTGCTGAAAACTGAAATAACCCACCATGCCAGAAGCCGACGCTACCCGCAAGCGTTCTCGCTCACCCTCAGACGCTGACCAGCCCAAGCACAAGCGAGCCAACACAGGCGCTACGTCGGATGAAGCGCAGACAAGAACTTCCCATAGCTCTGTTTCTGCTGGTCCACGAAGCGAGTCACGCATGGACGCAGTTGCAAACGTAGACGACACCGCAGCATCCACCCCGTCGCCCACTGCGAAGGCTGCCGCAGCAGCCAGCGGTGATGCATCTGCTGAAGCTGAAGCTGCTGGCGAGTCAACCTCTGCGATCACCTCTGGTGCACCCAGTACCTCTGCCTCGTCCTCTGGTGCCCCCTCCGCAAGCATCCACATGCGTTGCTTGATTGTTACTCAAGACGCTTCAATCATCATTGGAAAAGGTGGCTCGCACGTCAATGAGATCCGAGAGAAGAGCGGGGCACGAGTCATGGTGTCCGAGAGCATTCCTGGCAACCCCGAGCGGATTTTGAACGTAAACGGACCTCTGGATGCTGTCTCTAAGGTTTGTCTCCGCACATTTTTGTCGGAAGGAATTCTAAGTGCATATATGCAGGCATTTGGCCTCATCGTACGTCGCATTAACGACGAGCCCTTCGACAAGCCTTCAGTCCCTGGCAGTCGGGCTGTGACCATCAAGTTTATGATCCCCAACTCGCGGATGGGCTCAGTCATAGGCAAGGGCGGTACGAAGATCAAGGAGATTCAAGACGCCAGTGGGGCGCGTCTGAACGCGAGTGAAGGCATGCTTCCAGGTTCGACCGAGGTACGGCATGCATGTATCCATTTCATTTACTTGGACTCACGTATGACTCTTGTTCACCTTCTAGCGCGTGCTCAGCGTCTCCGGCGTCGCTGATGCCATCCATATCGCGACTTACTACATCGGCAACATCCTCATTGAAGCTAATGAGAGGATGCCGTCCTCGAGTAACTCGACCTACCGACCGTCAACCGTCGCCCGGCGGCCGCAGAACGGAGGGTCGTCGTACGTCCCGGGCTATTCGGCCTACCAGCCGCCTGCGCACTCGCAGCACAGCAACCCGCCGGCGCAGCTGCAGACGCAGCAGATCTACATCCCGAACGACCTCGTCGGGTGTATCATCGGCAAGGGAGGTGCTAAGATTAACGAGATTCGCCACATGAGTGCCAGCCAGATAAAGATCATGGAGCCAGGCGCAGTCGGCGTTGGCGTAAACGGTGCGCCTGCGCCGAGCGAGGGCGAACGGCTGGTAGTCATCACTGGGCAGCCAACGAACATCCAGATGGCCGTTCAGCTTCTGTACCATGTATGTGTATGCCCTTTTGCGCTACATGACTTGCTTGCTCACACCGCCAACAGCGGCTGGAGCAGGAAAAGCAGAAGCAGCTCCGCCCGGGTTCGAACTAGTGGAGCTAAAGTCTTGCAAGGTATGCGTAGGTTGCTTTGTGCTTTGTACTCGTCAATTTGCAGTTTTAGTACGCTTGCTGTGCCCTGGTCTTCCTCGCTGAGGGCAGATATTCATTATGCTATGCAATCCGCCTTAGTATGTTAGCCTTGGTGGTCAATGGATGGTTCTTCGGGTTGGTGCGCGCAAGAATACATCTGAACGTGGATGGAAACAACAGTGATACAAAGGTATTAGTACAATGTGTACGGTGTGCAGACAGATTGAGAATGCTATAGGTCCATTTAATAATTAGGTTAAGTTCATATGACCATCAACGAGTCATCTTCATCAGGCGGAGAACTGCCAGCTGCGGCTCTCCTTTTCGCTGCCTCAACCTCCTGCTTGAGAGCGTGATACTATTATTCTTTTTAGCGGCATACAGGAAGCGGAGGCATACAGGGCTGACCTTTTTCTTGTATCGCAACTCAGTCTTCCGGGATCGGCTCAGGTCGTCCTTCAGACCCTGCACTTCGCCGTCACGCTCCTCAAGCTTCCTGCGAGCGATCCATACGGCTGACCGGAGGTCGGAAATCGTATTTTGCAGGTCCTCCTCTCTGTGTTCGTGCTCGATCTGCGCGCGAAGCCCTGCTTCCTCCGCGAGGAGATTCTCGCGATAGAGTTCTTGTATGTCATGGTCCATCTTCTCGCGAAGCTGCGCTACTTCCCTTGCCGACTCAGTGGCACTGAGCTTGGGCCGGGCCTGTTCTGCAGCGTGTGCCCGCTCTTTTCTGCGCAGAAGCTGTGGAGAATGTCAGCAAATGTAAGAGGTAGTAGTAGTTTCGAGACTTACCGCGTGCACGTCAGAGATGACACTGCGTATGTTCTTCAGTACATTCTGCATGCCTTCTGGGTAAGATTCTGAGTTACTGCAGAATGTGAGATAGCACGCACCATGAGACCAGCTTCGTGATCTCCCTCCGAGACTTCATTCACGAATAGCTCAGCTCTGAAATGAAAGCAGTCAGAGCGATAGAGGGAAATATACTGAGGATACGTACTCTGACAATGTAGCGGCCAGTGTAGCATCTTCCCCATGCTCGTCCAAATCTGCCAGTGCAGCAGTGCAGCTGTCGAGCACCTCAGAGCCCGAGGTGCTTGCGCTTCTTCGTCCCTCTTCTCCTCGCGAAGCAAGTCCACTCCTAGGCTGAGAGGGCCCCGCAGCAGACACCCAAAGCTTGACGATATGTTCCCGGGTGTACTCCTTGCGACATACGCTACATGGCTTCGGGGCTTCCCCCGAATGGAACCAGAAAGACGCACAGTCAAGGCAGTAAAGGTGGCCGCAGGGCATTGCCACGGGCTGTATACTGACGGTGAGCGGCTCAAAGCATATCGGACACTCTGCTTGCATCTTCGTCGTCCGTCGTAGTCGACGTCGTCAACAGTGACCCGGCGTGTGTGAGGGAAACAGAAACGAAACGGTTGTGTGCAAAGTAGACAGTACTAGTCTGCAAGAGCAGCCTCAGTCAGTGGCGGGGTTACTGTGGCGCCGGTTTAGACACGATCGAGATCTACGCCACGTGTGCTGCCGAAAAGTAGTGGGCGCTTGTAGCTTCAGAGCTGCCGCAACTTCGCTGGGCTCTGGCTCTTTCTCAACCTCATTCACTTTCCTTTCACGTCCACACTAAATGGCCTCGGTCATCAAGGCTCAGGAAAAGAATGCGCGGAAGGCAGATTCGAAGGGGAAGCGGAAAGCAGAAGCGATGGATGTGGAGGACGAGCCGACACAGAAAAGGCCAAGAAATAAGCAGAGAGTCCTGCTTTTGTCGTCGAGAGGAATTACACACCGCATGCGGCATCTCATGAGCGACATTGAAGCTCTTTTGCCGCATGTGAAGAAGGGTGAGATACGTGATTAGCGGTGTGTCAAGAGACAGATTTAAATGTGCCGCATAGACTCAAAATTGGACTCCAAGAACCACCTAAATCTCCTCCCCGAACTCGCTGATCTCAATAACTGCAACAATGCGCTTTACTTCGAGGCGCGCAGACACGAAGACCTGTACCTTTGGGCGGCCAAGACACCAAACGGGCCCAGTATCAAAATGCATGTGCAGAACGTTCATACGATGGACGAACTCAAGATGACCGGGAACTGCCTCAAGGGCAGCCGGGGGCTGCTGAGCTTCGACAAAGCGTTCCAGGACACTGAATGGGGCCGACTCACTAAGGAGGTTCTTCACACATGTAAGTCATCACATCTCGGTCTCATGTTGGCACGTCGCTGCAACTCCCGTGCATCTCTGCAGATATTCGGTGTCCCGCAGTCAGCACGAAAAGCCAAGCCGTTCATCGACCACATCCTCACTTTCTCCCTACTCGACGACAAGATCTGGTTCAGGAACTACCAAATCGTCGAGAAGGACCCGCTGCAGCCGAACGGCCCGCCGACCATGAGCCTCGTCGAGATTGGGCCCCGTTTCGTGCTCACGCCTATCCGCATTTTCGAGGGCGCGTTCGGTGGCGCGACCGTGTACGCTAACCCTGAGTTTGTCTCGCCCGCCGCCGTGCGCTCGGCTATGAAACGTGAGAAGGGCTCGCGGTACGGGCAGAGGAAGGACGCGGAGGAGGAGCAGGCGCAGCGCAAGGAGCGTAGGAAGCTGCCGGAGGACGAGTTGGCGGTGTCCAAGATTTTCGCGTAATCTCGGCGACGATGCTGTGCCTTATAGTTCCTAATGGATATATTTCCATGTTCCATCCTTGCGAAGATTACACTGGTATACAAGGTGAGGGTATTACATGTTGAATGTACACCTCTGATATCTTCCTGCTACGTTCTACTGCGGTCCAACGACTGATAATCCCAGTTACTTCTGCAGCACGGACTTGGACCGGCGAGGGTCATGGCTCTTTTCTGACTCCCGTCAGATGCACTAACAGATGAAATATTCGCCAAATCTTGGTTCTGCAGGACCCAGTCGATAAATTTGCTCCACTGCTTGTCCCAGAGCTCTGTCCCGCGCTGCTTTTCCTGGTCCGTCAAGCACGTGTACTGTCATGTGGTAAAGTAATGAACGACAAGAACTTAGTACAACAGTCCATGAGCGACTGTATGGATGTTACATACCTTGAAGCTATCTCTGGCCAAATAGCCCATCGTCTGCAGCCCATTGAGCTCGCTAGCTACCAGAACCTACACATGCAAGACATGATTAGACGGTGCACATGCTAAGAAATTGCGAACATACCTGGAAGAAGTCAAAAGACAAGCCCATGTTGCCGAATGCTGAGGGGTCGTCCGAGCACAAAGTCACGGGCACACCATGATTCATGACAGCCGCGAGCGGGTGCATCGGCATCGAAGACGTGAGTCGCTGGACATACAGCCAGTGAGTGTCACGCATATGCATGTGAATGCAGTTATGCTCACGAGGATCTCATTTCTGCGTAGATGGAATAAGTATGTGGTAATAAGAAAGGAAAGGGGAATAAACATACGATATAGGACACACTTCAACCGCAATATTTTTCGCTTTGCAAATCTGCATAAGCTTCGGATGCTTAATCAGCGAAAAACTATCCGACCTCGAGATTAGCACATACAAAACATGAGCAGTGAAAGCGCCAGCATTAACAAACATACCCATGCCCAATACGCTTCGTGCCGAGCAAAATCGCATCGTAAAGGTTCATGTCCGCAGGGGCGTGCCGTCACCCAATGTCTCACCAGCATGGAAGATGTATGGGATGTCTACTCCAGCCTCTTTCTGCCGTGATTGGAACTTGAGTAACTCAGAGAGGTAGTCGATGTGCGGCTTGAGGGAGTCTTCGTGTCCGACCAGGTCAAAACCTGTGAAAGAATTGAACATTGTTAGGTGACATTTAAAGTAGATTGAAATAACCTAGTACATACCGCAGATGAGATGGGGGAATTCCTTCTTCAGCGCGATGCAGTCCTCGAGATACCACTCCAGTTCTTCAGATGTGATGAACCGCAGGGTCGTATAGATAATCTTGCACCCGATGAACTCATCCTCTCGGCCTTGCCGGGACATCTCGGATTTCACTTCCTTGACTATTTCATCGAAGGCAAGTAGCCACTCCCTATGTGGTACGTTTTCTTGACCGTCCTCGCCCCAGAAGAATCTCAAAGTCGACGTCAGACAGAAGAGGAGAGAAGTGGGGACATATGTACTTGTACCAGAAATTGATGCGGACTTCAATATAAGAGATGCCGTCTTCTATTTGGGATAAGAGGAATGTCCGTACGTATTCCTTCCAAACGGGCATAAAGGATATAAGATGCTGTCCGCAAGTTCGTCAGTATAGCACCGAATTTACGCGAGTTGTTAAAGTGCGTACATGTGCAACAAGGAAGGTCGACGTAAACTTGTCCCAAATCTGATTGCAAGGACTTGTCAGTGAGAAGAGGTTCATATGCGCCAACATTAGGGAGAGCTTGCCTTCGCTGTGGTATTGTGGGTCCGATACGCCTCCGCAGGGCTAATGGTCAGAGCTCCGACGACCCACTTGTCGAACCCATGCGGCCCGCCCAATGACGCGTCGAAGTTCTCGCGAGCATGTTGTATCGACACCCAACTGCCGGTCGTGTAAGACTCCTCAGTTAGACTTGCTGCCTGCGTCCATTCCGCCTGAGGAAGAACATAGAATTCTGGAAGAATGGATCCAATGTTCGATGCGCCGAGCCGCTCTTTCGTGCGTACATGAATTTGAGGGTGCTTCAAAGCCAGCTCAAGCAACGTCTTCGCATTCACTGTGGCGTCCAGGTGAGCGTGCAGCAGTGCACCTTTCGGCATCTGTAACAAGATCAGCCAAACCTTTAGCATTTCAAAATTTATAGGAGCACCTTGCTCATGATACTAAACAGTTTTGTCTTTACGATGATGTCTCGAGCTATGCACGTCGCGTCAGTTCCCATGTGCCCGCGTTTTAATTGCACTCGGACGCACCTGTCAAGAACGCCATGCCGGGGAAGATATGCGTCGCATCGTCTTCGCCATGAGATGCATTGCTCTCTGCTCCCCACACCGATAGTGCCTCCACCGCACGAACCTGTCGCACGAGCTCGTCGGCTTTCTCGCTTGCCTCGGTCAATGTCCTCCCAGAGTCCAAGCGCGCCGCACGGTCCTGCCGGATGAGGTCCTGACGGCGCACCAGGTAGTCAAAATTCATGGTATATTCGCCGTTATTTCGTAGCACGAGAGCAGGTCCTGGCGGTACAAAGCAAGGTGGTATTAGTAACGCTTGGGTTGCGTGGCTCGCAGCCGAAGTCGTCGATTTGGGACCCAGCGCACATGGCGGCCGCAATCAACGCGATTAGACGCCCATTCAGAACGCGAGGGCGCGTTCACACCAATCCACAAAGCACCTTGTTTGAAACAACTACCATGGACTCTGGCGACGAATTCGGTATGTTTGATTTCAGCACAGAGCGCACGTATCTCTGAGAATATGCAGGCGGATATGACCCCAATACACCCAAGCCGAACGCACAGAAACAGCGGGGACCCGCACGCACAGCGGTGGCGGGACCATCCTCCAAACCTGCAAAGGCACCTCCCTCGAAGATTCCCCAGCAGCCTGCAGGTGATGTTCTCGACCTACTCTCGTCCGACGAAGAGAGCGCACCGCAGCCCCCTGCAAAGACCAAGGCCAAGGCGGCTGCCGCTCCCAATAACGTAAACGGAAAGCCGGCCGTGAAGGCAAACAACCCGAATGGGAAGCCAGCAGCTGGAAGCAAGGCGAAAGGGAAAGCAAAAGCCGACGCACAACAGACAAGTGAGGAGGATGGGATGGATGTAGATGGCGTACAAGAGGTCGAGGCAGCCAACCCGCCTCCACGTCCCAAGCCCGGCCGACCAGCTGCAAAACCTGCGAACCCTCCGGCTGCCCGGCCACAACGAAACAACGCAGCGCTGGAGGCGGCAGAACGCGAAAATGAACGGTTGAGAAGAGGTTAGAGGACGTACGTCCCATTGCTGCATGTGCACTTGTGTCTTATACTGATCTACGGATATGTCTAGGTGACTACACATCGAGACAAGCTGGCCAAGCAAGTTGAGGATGCCTTGAGAATACGACAGACAGAGCCTGAACAACTGTTCGAAGAGGCGAGAGCGCAGTATGAGGCAACTATACGAGGTAATGTGAGCCGTCCGCTCTCTTGCGGTGAACACAGCACTCATTGTTCAATAGCACATGAAGTTATGGTTGAGGAACAGAGCCGAAAGCTTGCCGCATTTGGTGCCGTCTCACAGACGAATCAATCGGTGCAGTTCCTCAGTCGAGAAGCCGCGGACGAGGAGAAAAAGGCGTTAGACGCAAAGGTGAAGAAGATGAGCGACACCATCAAGGAGAAAGACAACAAGTTCGCTGCCCTTGAACAACGATGTGCGCTCTCTCGAACACTGCTACGTGCCTTCTCCCTAACCGCGTATTCGTACTCACTCAGATCGTGAACTCGAGCAGCAATACGACTTTGAAGTGAAGACAGGGAAAGACTACCGCGAAAAAGCACCCGCCTTTACCTTCCAGTGGGTCACGAACGACCGGCTCGTCCCTCGATCCCCTCAAGAACGAGGTCATTAAGGTCTACGAAGACATCACCAACCTCCTCATCACCAATGTCTCGGCGGGCCCTTCACCGTACCCGCAGTGGCCTGACATGAAGGAATACTTGTTCAGCTGTATGTACACCCACATTATCGACTCCTCCAACGAATCCGTAGAAAGCAACCCCAGTAAGTACTTCTCTGTACCACCCTGCACCCCTAATTTGCTAACATGTCCAATCACGTCAGCCCTCACATTTAACCTACGCGCCACATGGATGCGCAAGGACAGTCAGGACGTCGCCGACTCCAACGCGCCCGTTCCGACGTCGCGCGACGAGGTGGCGGCAAAGATGCAGTACCACCCGCTCAACCTCGACAAGGAGCGGCGCGACTTC
>JAKOGH010001070.1:0-12757 GCA_024811115.1 Terana coerulea
ACGCGACACCGGGAGGGCCCCGTCTCGACCCCGACCGTTGAAGAACAGAGCCAAGGCATGAGCTCGCCTATCAAGGTACGTCCCGTGGAGGGCGAACATCGCCGCGACGTTCGTCCTGTGCTGGCCTTTTCGTGGTCCTCGGGATAAGTAGCTTCTGGGCTTAGCGGCTGGCCCAGGAGTGAAACCAACTGGCACCGAATTTACTTCGTGTATGCATTTGTTGCTGATCGGTGTTCTAGGTGCCAGTCTTCGTCAGGATGCCTGTCTAGCTCTACTATATCAGTCAGTTGTGTTCGTCTTCCTGTACTATGCACTACACTAATGCAGGACACGTCTTTCTCATTGTAGGTCGTCTACGCCGTAGAGGAAGCGCATTATGCCGTCCCTGCCAGTGGTACGTGGATCAGCTGCAGAGACTCGTCACTATGCTGACATACATATTCACTCTATCACAGCCGTCTTTCCAATGCAGGATGGGTGGCAAGGGTTGTAGCGTATTCTATGCACCCAACTACATTGTTTTCCATTCGCTACACTAACGATGTCGTGTACATGCTCGTAGAATAAGCCTTGGCTCAATGTTC
The DNA here is from genome assembly GCA_024811115.1 of Terana coerulea. Lineage (NCBI taxonomy): Eukaryota > Fungi > Basidiomycota > Agaricomycetes > Polyporales > Phanerochaetaceae > Terana > Terana coerulea. Next base: position 585 of record JAKOGH010001070.1, read on the forward strand.
TATTTATGCTTTCATAGCTGTCTCGCTAGTGGTTTGAAGACATTAGCACACACGGAGCACGACAGACTGTACATTTTCTTCAGGACGTGACTCCACGAGTGCTGCGTGCACGGAGTACGTACTATGCCCGGTGTGGGGCCTCCAACGGCTCATGTTGACATCTTGTTGGCATTAAGTGCAACAGCACCACATTAGCATTTGCTGGGCATATCCTCGCTACCGTGCTCGAACACCACCGCGCAGTGCCTGTGGATAAGGCGACAATGTAGTCCCGTCGTGAGTATGGACGCTCACACTCCCAAAATGCCGCAAAAGCACTTGAAGTAATCTGGAAGGAATTGTCGTGTATTTCACGCCGCGAGTCACAATCCATACATCTGCCGTACAGGTACTGCACAGACTTATCGTCTCAGCAAAGGCTCCTCTTTGCCCGTTTTCACCTTGAGATTGCTCAGTCATTTAGCTCGCGTGTCTTAAAATCACCCCGAGAGATGCATCAACGTACCAGGTCACCCCGATTGGCAAACTAATGAAAGTATCCAGCCCAATACACACGTTCGTAGCCGGGGGCACACTTGCCGCCGCCCGGGAGCTTGTCTGTGGTCGCCTGCTTTTCATGAGGGATATGCTCATCGAACTCACAGCTATTTATGAGCAGCAGCGCCTTGGACTTGATCTTGTACCGCTATAGGCAGATAAGTCAGCCATCCTGGTGGTTTCTCGATGCAGGCGAGACACGTACCTCAATATAGTCAGGCAAACCAGCCGCACAGGGCGAGCCAACACGACCACATTGGCGTCACCCTTATACTCAAGGTAGAAGACCGGCCAGGCACCGAAGTAGCATCTCGCCGCACCTACACGCGTGACACCGTCCGCCCTCAGGGCCGCAACTACGGCGTTGACGGCGCCCCACCGCGCATCGTTACCGCGCTCCCTGAACCACTGTATGCAGGTAAATGCGGAGTCATGGTTTAAGTGAAGTACTTGCGTGCACATTGGCCCAGACAGGCAAGCTATGCAACGCACCAAGAGTGCCCTATTTGGCTGGAGATATCTGGCATGACGACGAGGAAGCCATTACGCGTGTAGTTGTCCACGGGCAACTTTATACACAGTGTGAGGGCACATTTCTTCGAAGACTATGAGTTGTGAGGGTTAAGGGGATATACAGTCGATGACTGTCTATCTTTTCAGAGTCAACTCGGGCTAGTCCAGCATCGTACAGGGAGATTTTTCTCTAACATGGTTAGTAGAAAGTAACTTGCGCACCGTAGATCCTACAAAGGTCACTGATTATGCGGTAAGTCTTCCAGAGCGCGCCACAATCAAGCTCGCTACTAGTAGGGTGGGGATTTTGAGGATAAGGGTGATAGTGATGAGGATGGGTGGAAGGTTTCCGACATGCTTCGAGGAGGGGAACCAGTTTGGGTTGGGTCGACGATGATGGCGGAGTCAATGGTTTCAGCTGCAACAGGTGAGGGAGATGAACGTCTGTATGGTGTGCAGAAAGAAGCGCGAAGGGAACTGGGTGCCAACTGAGTCGCACGGCAAGCACTGAAACCACAGTTCTTTCAACGATCTCAAGAAATATCTGGCATCTTATAAAAGGGGTAAAGATCCATCAGATTATTTACTGTGTACTGAGCATTACGCGGACGGACCTCAGAGAAGACGATATATTGGGCCAGGGATGCTGACAAATCTTGAACCGTTGACCAACGCCACAAAGTAGGCGGTATAAGGAGTTGGGCGCACATGGTCTTTGTCTCCCCACCACTTTTGTTTCGAACCACACCTCAGGTGGCCCGCGCTATTCAACTCACCACCCAACAACCACGATCGCGATCACCACTCCCCATTTCCAACCCATCCCCATAACATACCGCGCTGCAGAGAAACAACCATGACGATCCACCGCGCCGCGAAATACGAAGAATATCGCGAGTTCTTCGCCATCCTCGCCTCCGGCGACAGAACGCGGTACTCCAGGGCTGCCGAAGTCTCGCAGACACTCCCGACGCGCCAACCGACGACGATCCGCACCAAGGCAAGGTCTACAAAGGGCATTGAGGCGCTGTTCGATGAGAAGGAGGCACAAGAAATCCTCACCGCCGACCGTAAATTGCCTGCCGCCGCCGAGCTAGGGCCCATCCAGCACGTCCACGCCGCGATCGAGACCCTGCCCGCCCTCGCCAAGGACAGTTGTAGGTCAACCACTGAGGCCGCCGATGCCAGGACCCTCCTCAAGAACGCTGCCTCAAGCTCCTCTGAGCCCGAAGACTTCCCCGAGGTTCACTCGCCATACCCCCACATCTCCGACAAACAGTATCGTTTCACCTTCAAGCTGATGCTCCACAACCTGTACGACTGCGACACCTTCCGCGACATGGTGCAGCGCATCGTCGCTGACTCCCAGCAGTCGTTCCGGCCGTTGAAGGAGCTGCGCGCGTAGGGAGAAGGGCGTCGGCCTGGGCCTGGTGGAGGACGGCAAGCCCGTCGTCGGATCCATGAGGGCGACGAAGAAGCGATGCATCTCTGTCAACAAGTCGGACGTGCATGCCCGCGTCGAGATGAACGAGGGCGAAAGGACGGGGCGGTTTGAGGAGATGCAGGAGATAATGGCGGTGGTATTCCCGTCGCAAGGGCAAAAGACGAAGGGCTCGCGAGGGAACAAGAGTCGCAAAACCCGTCCGAGTATTCTTGGCTTCCAAGGGTGGAAGGCGACGGCCGAATTCAGGAGCCCCAAGAAGAGGGCATTCGGTGATATCGAGGCCACAGAGGTGTAACGCAAGCCGCATCGTGCCCGTTTGGCATAACTCGTCATGCTCATGCACCAACACAAATAAGCCACCGCGGCGGAAGGCTTCCTGGCTCTTAGCGGGAAGTCTTGCCGGCCCTCCGTTGTAACACCAGGTCCTTTCTTGCGCGCGACACCTTTCGACTTCCTGCGGATTCTCCAAGCTTTCCTGGGTCATTTCTACCATCCTCCCCTCTTACACACTCTATTTAGCGTGGTCAGCTCAAGCGTCGGGCGGAATATGATGTATTGCTTCCTCACATATGTGTTCGTAGTTTTCAAGCCAGTTTCACAATCTGCAAAAAGTGCGACCCTTGCTGAGCAGAACTTGTCGTAAGGTGTGTCTTTGCAGCTGCACGCCGAACGGTTGAAGGTTCTTCTACGGCAACATATCCTGTCAGCGGAGAGTGCTCTTATAATGACGTCTGCATGTTCTACATACAGATCAAGGGTGCAAAGCAGGACTTCATTTCGGGCATCTGGACGCAATGCGGCGGTCCACGGAGAGTGCACACCACTCGCTTTTAACTTAGACAGACTATATTCAAGATGAGACGAGTAGAGAATGCCAGGAGAAAGTAAACATACGTAGTGATAGTTCCTCCTCCGAAGTCGACCCAGGACCCAGGTGGGTCCCCACCACGCTACTAACTGAACCTCAGAGGCTTCACGGGCTGATTCAAGGTGCCCTGACATGTAGCACATGAAATACGCCACTACAGCTTATCGAAAGGTGTGCAGGGTCAGCCGAGAAAAAGGGCCAGGAGAGGCTTTGTCCGTGAGCGAGCTTTCCAGCGTACCGGAGCGGTCTGGATTCGAGATAACGCGTCTTAGATGGCCAAAGATAGTCAAGGATGTTTCGGTATGCTGCCATTCACAAGAAGTCGAGGGGAGAAGGGATGAGTGCGCGACTCACAGGTCCGCCAGCCCGCCTGCTAGCGGGCGGAAGCGGCAGGACCACACTTGTGGCCCGAAACGGCAAGCGACGTGGTTGCTGGACTCAAGAGGTTTCTAGCTTGCATTTGCAAGCCCACGTAGCGTCTTCTTCGGAATGCATTTGCATAAATGACCACCTCCATAGACAGCACACTGGTGTCCCTTTCACACTTTATTTACAGCGTTCATGGTCATATAACAGACGTGGGTTACGGAAGAGAACCGGGCCGTCATTGACGGATCATAAATCCGTGATCCGTAACTTTTGTGATGATGCTCGTCCCGTTGGCTTCCTTCCATCTGTAACCATTTCCACAAAGTGCAGCATGAATAAAGACATAAATATCCCAATAGATTAGACTGCTAGATCATGTACACATAACATCATGCAAATTTCTGCACCGGAGCATTGCTCTGATTATGTTATAGTCAGCAATCCTTCTATTGGCGCAGATCTGAGATAGTGAGTACAGACCTCATATGCATGGTGTGAGAGTAGATGGCCCAGCAACAGGCTCCAGCTGAATATTATCAGCAAAATCGTTGCCTTCCAGCTGCTCAGTGCCAGCAGTGCTAGCTTGTCTATCCTCCTCATTGTGCACAAACTTCTCAGCTTGTTCATGGTCAAGTGGCTCACCAATGTTTCCAATTAAATTTGAGGGAACTCTGAAGTTTGGAAGTGAAAATCTGGAGAAGTGTTGTGTATCTGAGTTTGTCTGTGGGCCACCAACATAATTTGAATTGAGCTGGCGGAGATTGAGCATAAACCGGCTCAGTAGGATAGGTGGCTAATATAACTAAGCATTGTGAAATTAGCACAATAATGAGTTTAAGCTTACAATAATCAGGGACATTGTGCTAGCAGCACTACCCACAATCTGATGCTTATATATGAATATTATTCATATTAACTGATAATATGCACTTACTGATGAAGGGGCATTAGTATTTGCCATTTTGCAATATTAACTGCAAGTAATGCACTGCAAATAAAAGCTAATAAAGGACAGTTGACTATGAATGTCACGTCTCTTACCAGAAATACCAAGTGCCTGAGAAGACTGTCAATGACATGTACACCTAGACAAATGCCAACAATTACTTGCCATCGTGAAGCAGACAAGATGATACTGACATTGGCAGCATTAAGTGTCATGCCTGCTGCCATTGCCCAAAAGTCTTGACCCATGTCAAAATCAAGACTAACACATCAGTCAATATAGCTGAGCTTCTTGTAGACAAGGCAACTATTCTTCTATATGAGCTAAGTGCTGTTAAGCTCTTAACTCTAAGACACTACGCACGGCTAATATTTAAATTTAGCATATAACTTTGCAAAATTGAGTTTATATCTCACATTGCATTTAGCCTATCAGACAGAGGAATACTGACAGTGCATAGAGACAGTGGTGGACCAGCGTATATATAAATATACTGTGATTGAGCAAACTTGAGCTGGTAATAAGCATCGCTGCAGCTGCTGTAGTACAAATAAAATGTGAACATACCAAATTTGTGCCAACTGGCACCAGCCCCAAAAGCAGAATGACATAGAAAATGACTTTGTGATATTTCCATTCACTCCAAATAGCCATTGCTCGAAGTGCAGAGAATACTAAATGTGTAGAAAGTTTAACATTTGCTGTCACATTTATAACACCAATGTAAAGGATCTCACATGCTAATTGAATGTAACTAATGCAGTTGAGGATTTGCTGAATAATGAGAAATGGTTTGCAACTGTAAAGGTTGCATTAGCAATTGTACAGCTTAGCTAGAAAATACTCCCAACCCCTTCCATTCAGCAATGAGTAAACAGCTCATCATTCTATCCAGCAAGTTTTACATACCTCTGGTGATACTGGGCAGAGAAATAATATTTGATTAAACACTGTAGCCCACTGTGTACTGAGCAAAAGAAAAGATGTGGCTGTGAGTGGTCGCATCCACACAGTAGTGATTTCTTGCTGGAATGTCACAAGGTATTCATAAAAGCAGATTGCTAGCACATATTGTGGGCAGAGCAATGAGATTCATGTGAAGCGTATCTGAGATTCTAATACACACCAACAGTAGAATATCCAACATAGTTGAATAGCAGACTTGTGATGTGGGCACCATAAGGCTGTTATCAACAAGTGCTGAGTGAGAGCAAGACATACTCGCTAGCAAGTTCTTGCACTAGGTCTGCATTGGATTGGGGCATGCTATGAACTGAGTGGTTGGAGAAGAGGGCTGAAGATGTACTTCTCAAGGCACTTCATTATATACTCACGCACCTGGCCATATGATCATCTTGAATGTAAGATTCCAGGTGCTATAGTTAACAGTGCACTGCTGCAAGATATCTTACCAGAACATTGGCACTTTACCTTACCTCGCTTTGTATGCAACAGTCATGATAGACCGGTAAAGTGAGCAACCTTCGCAGCATCACAAGCCAATGAAGTTGAACAAACTCTTGAACAGCATAATCACACTGCTTCACCTAGACAACTGGTCTTCCGATATCAATCTTCGAACATTCAAAGAAGATGCTGATGATGCCATCGTACAATAGAATGCAGCCTTGCATGTATGCCTACCCGATTACCTGCGGTGGAAGTGCGGTTAGTGAGTCGTCCGAAGCATGAATAAGACCAGTGTTTAAGGGGAGCTGCAAGCACACCTTGAGATATAGTAAGCACTCTTGACCAGCCGACGTCGGTCATACAAGGAGAAGACGCAGAGCAAATATAACGTCACATCAAGAAACAGCCACCTATACAGCGACTGCGGTACTGTTGAGCGAGATCTTGTGAGTGATATGGTTCCAGAGATGAAAGGATGCAGGGACTCGGACTCTGGGAGCCACTCTTGTTCTGCAACCCAGATGCTCCACCGCATCTCCACTTCGATGGAGACACGCCCTCTGAATACACAAGTATAACAGCTGTGATTGATGTGATCGGTTGATAGATAAAGCAGGTGTGCAACGGGAGGAGATGTACCTTACAACTTGGACGCAAAGGCACTTGAGAGGCTCAGCAACGCCGTGAAGGTCGCAAGTTGCAACTTCTTGCGCCGATACTTCAACTCCCCCGCCTTGCCATACTTCTGGTGAAAGTAGCCTGTGTAACGATGTGACGGTGCACCTTTACAGCTGAGAAGTCGTTCTTACCTTCGGTGACACTTGCTGGTGAGCGGAGATGAACAAGCCAGCCTGTATGACCTGGATACTACAGCAGGGTCCGCTTGCCAACATTAGATAGAGACTCCTTCCGGCAAAGACGCAGAACCGTCCACGTAGATGAGCCAAATCTCTTGAATAGCCATAAGGGGTTGCCGCTGAACCGAAGCTCAAAAGAATGTCCGCCCCAAACGCAACGAATTAACGCGTGCGTAGAACAGAACGTGATCCTGTTCAATGCAAACGGTCAACTAAGTTGATTGTACGCGAACAGACATAGCCATTTAGAAGCCTTGCGTTGCACTGCAGCGGGATGCGGGAGGGTCGGAGATTAGGCAAGAAACGGTCTCTGACTTCTCGCGTACACAACGCAACAGATCTGGCTCGATATGCTTCCCAAAAACCGCAGTCCAGCGAACTGTTGATGCCCACGAAACTGTATCCATGAAGTCGCAAACGCCACCCATGCTGCGGCTGTGGGGTGAAGGATGGAGATGGAGATTACGCCGCGTTTACTGATGTCGCCGGTGTTGAACGAGCGATGTAGCAGGCTAGGGACCAGAATCCACCGATGGCATTCTATCGGGCTGTAGATTTGAACAGCTCGTGCTGATCCATCGGTTGCGGTGTAACAGCCTCAGTGTGCAGCAAAAGCCAACCCGTGATGCTGCGATAACATAAAGACGTCTTCAAGCACATCCTGAAACATTGGTCAGCACCAGTTATGAATATCACTGGATATGTACCTACGCAGCCCCACTGGTGACCTGTACACTCATGTGGCCCCAAGATGACAAGGCAGCACTATACCCAAGGTCAGCCACGTTGACATCGATGATGTATCAGATGCGTACTGGCCCAATCTACAAGGGTGCGGAGCAAGCATTGCTTCGCCCCACCAGTGGCATTCAGCGATCATATGTTGCATTTAGCTGACGCAGTCAAAGCAAGCCGTTTATTTGAGCAGATAGCGGCGAGGCTCAAAGAAAAACCTCAGCGACAATGTTTTGATCTCCATGTTTCGGCTGGGACCTACCCGCTGGTTCACATGCCTTGGCTTACACCCTTACGCTGACGACCAAGGTTCGACAGAGATGATGGCGCTGGAAGGAGCAATATTAGAGCCCATATGTAGTCATGCAGAACGGTGCCGCCCACCGGTTCCTGCCTTGTGGCGCAGACAACGAGGACAGAATGAGTACCGTGAGCGGGCTTTTACAATGTCGCGTTGTTGGCTCGTTGCGGCCACGGAAAACGCTAATTCAGCCACGTGTACCGGGAGGGATTCAAGCTCGAGTAGGATTGCTGGGGATGGCGTGGAGTCTGGACGAGTGAGTGACAACCTTGAAGGCGCAAAGTGACTGAGTACAGAGGTGTCAGGAGCAAGGCGATAGGGCGGAATGACAAGCGCGTAACCAATCCGCTGGCGAGGTTGCAGTGCCGGTACATTTCTTGTGTGGGCTCTTGAAGCTTGGTGGCCGTAGCAGCCTGTCGTATACACTCAGTCATTAATGTCTCTCTGAATGGGCTAGACTAGACTCGTTACCAGCCCGCAGGTAGCTCTTAAGAACGTACCTTGAGGTACGTTATTCTTAATAGCGACCAGCGGCAAAGTAGTATATTGTTATGTTACGTGCAAGGTGGCTGGTTCGAGCCTAGTAGCCAGTACTGTGCTGCATAATTTTCGAATTCAAAACTTCGACAGGTGAAAGGATAGTACTTACTTGAAAGTGCACACATAGCACTCGGTGCCTGCCTGACTGTAGATCAAAATGCGGAGACCATCGTCCTCAGTTAATGGTGCTCCGAGCGACGATGGAGTGACGAGTCAAGCGAAGTAAACAGAAGATGAGAGCGCTAGTTCGCGTAGCGTGGTCGTTTTTCCCACGCCATATCCCATTTAGGTAGCTGTCCTGGTTGCAACCGCGACCACCAACATGAGAAACCCTGGCTGCGAAAGGCGAACAAGACAGACAGCAAATGTAGAAAAAGGTTGTTTAACCACATTAAATATATACACTGTCATTCATTTGGTGAGCGAGACACTCAATACACTAGTGTTGTGGCGCAATGTGGCGTACCTCTACTGGCCGCCAAGGAGAGGTATTGTTCTTGTCTCCAGGGGAAGAACAACGACGGCATCATATTTCAATCACCGTCTGGCGTGGATGACTGTTCGTGGGCGACACACGGGCGTGACGACCTTGTTTATCGCAAACAAACGCGCGCGCTGAGCGCTGAGCGCTAGTCTCGTGACTGGTCAGACTTCGGTGTATATATACGAGGTCATCCGCCACCCACCTCCAACAGCAGCTTGTCCACAACACCCACTTCATACATCTAATGCCCCTGGCTCTGAGCACCGTGACTCTCCATTCTGCCTCTGCTACTCCCCCCAAGACTTCGCCACTTGCGATGGGCGACCTAACCTCGCCACATTCATGACCGGTGAGCCTCGTACCCTCATCGCATGTGAATATGACTGCCGGGCTGTTGCTGACCATGTCAACTAGACCCTTCCCACTCTCACTGCTGAAGAGTCAAGATCGTCGAGTGACGCCACATTCGTTCGACACCACATTCCCACTTCGCCACATTCGCAGAAGTCGTCCATAAACCCTTCTCATATAAGTGAGTTCGACTTTACATCTACGATCGTTGAACATCCATGCCTACTCGTCACCTCAGCGCGACTATATGTTGCGCGAGCTCGTCGGGTTCATGTTGGGTTCCATGGTACCCTCTGTGGTCCTTGGTTGCATCTGGCAGGCTCCCCAGCTCACCCCTCTGCCGCGCCTCGTTGCGCCGCGGGCACCCCCGTCCGTGGGTTCATGTCGGGCTCCATCGCACCCGCTGTGGTCGGTGGTAGCGTCCAGTCCCCGGATACCCCCTGTCGTGCCTCGTGCATGGCAGGTAAATCGGTGGACAATCGCAGACTTGTACCGAGCACTGTCGCACCCACGCGGGCTTCCAGTGCTCGAAGCTGCCTGGTCGTCCATCGTCCACGGCGCCGCCTTCGAGTGGCGCGTACTATGGTCAACGTAACTGGGTTCATGTTAGGCTCCATCGTACCCGCAGCGGTCTTTGGTAGCGTCTAGGCTCCCAAGTTCGTCCATCAGCTGCCGCGTCCCGTGGCGCCGTTGGATCCTTTGTCGTACGCATCCGCGGGTCCACGTCGGGCTCCATGGGCTTCTTAGAGGTTCGTGGTAGCGTCCAGGATCCCGGGTGCTGCGACTCCTGCCGCGCCTTCGTGCGTGGTAGGCCGGTCAGATTTTTCTCTTAGGTTCTCCGACGCGACATTGGCACCTTACTCTCTGGTCCCATCGCAGTTCCTTAGACGCGGTCCTTCGTCATGTCTCCACCCCCTAACTTTCCGCCCGCCGACCACCACCTCCCCCTTCTTCACAGATAACGGATAGGCCTTTAGCTTTGTCTGAGTGTGGCTCAAGCCGTCGCCGTGAGTCGGTAACGCGTCAAGATATCGTCTGAGCCCGGACATCATAAGGTTCGTCTCGAGGGAGGGCGGACGTTTTCTGACGTCTGTCCTGGCGCGGACCTTTACGTTGTCCTCGGGATAAGTAGCTCTCGAGCCACCGGGCTCGAGAGCGAAACCAACACGCGCCTTAATTCCTGCTTCATTGTTTTCCCCATGAGCATCTAACCTCCGGTACATTTAGTAAGCACTCACCTTGTACGAGCTCTTCCCTGTAGTAATTCGAACTCGTCATGTAATCCAGCACTATCAATTCGACGGACGTGTTACCATGTCTCTGGGTTTTCGATGTACGTGTACCGAGTGTTTCGCAGACGGTCGTGGACACTGGGAATAGCAAATTGTGCGAAGCGCACATCTGAGTAGAGAAATTTCATCTATTTTTGCGGTATGCTTCACAGCATAATAATTAGTAATGTATATTCTGAGGCCGCGAACGAAGCCATGACTTACGTATTCAAACTCTGCAGAATAGTGGCGGTCAGTGACAGAGTCGATGCTTCCGGGCGCCTCACACGCCCGCCACTTTGCGACTCTTTGCGGCGGTTCCGCTTGCGGTTCAACCACTTCTGCAGCTACCACCTCCACTTTGAACGTTCGAACTTTCACTTCATTTGTTGTCATCCACCGGACAAAGTATGAACGAATCGTTAGACTCTCTATCCGTCTAATATCTTGTAATAGGACACTCCGTGCCCCCTCGGCTACCTCATCCCTCGACTTCCGTAAGTCGCTTGAAGCACAATGCGCGCGCCTCAGCCAATGCAAGTTACCCCCTTGAAGAGCTTGATTGGACGTCTCGCCCTCCAGCTGTTGCTTACGCGACATGTCTAGCACAGTCAAAGTCTTTGTCGTCTCTCCGGACACACGATCTGAGAGGCGGTTCGAGCTGCATACGCCTATCGGCCAGCTGAAGGTGTGTCGCGTCTGAGCTGGAAGGCACGTACTCAGCTAACCACGATTTAATGATCTAGAACAAGGTTGAGCTCTTCACCGGTATTCCGGTCTCGAACCAGCGTATATTACTCCTGAATAGCGAGAACGACACAGAACCAGTACATGTCCTCGAGGATGACTCAAGACCGCTCGGATACTACAGCGTTCGCGATTGGCAGTTTCTGAAAGTGTGCCCTTGCGTTCACTGTCTATTATCGCTTGTGGAGCTGACTACATGCGTACATTCGCAGATTGAAGACACGAATCCGTCAACGTCATTCACGGGACAGCTGCACGATGCTTCGCAAGTGGATAAGTTCGAGATCAGTGAAGAGGAGTATGCCAAGCGGAATGGTGCGTCTTGCAGTGTAGTTCCAAATACTGCACGTCGTTTAACTGGTCGTAGACACCGTACTTGCGTATAAGCAACGCCACAAGATTGGGCGGTTCGCGGAGAAAGACGAGCAGCCAGCAAAGCCTCTCCCAGAGGTGAACATACCTGTCGGCGCACGGTGCGAAGTCGAGAGCGCGGAGGAAGGTCTGCACAAGCGCGGGACGGTGCGGTTTGTTGGGGTGACCAAGTTCGGGGGCGGTCAGGGCATTTGGGTCGGTATCGAATACGATGAGCCCATGGGCAAGAATGACGGATCGTAAGTTCTCTGACCCTGTCATATATGGGGAAAGGGCTGACGATTACTGTAGAGTACAGGGCGAAAGATACTTCACGTGCAGGCCGAATTTCGGTGTGTTTGCTCGGCCGGACAGGGTGCGGGTCGGCGATTTCCCTGTCGAAGAGATTGACCTCGATGACGATGAGGAGATGTAGGGCCGTTGCATTG
>JAKOGH010001071.1:0-19684 GCA_024811115.1 Terana coerulea
TGGAAATGTCGCGGGCGGTGAAGAGACGGACTTCGGCAATCGGTTTAGGAACGGTCTGTCAAGACGGAACACTGTGCATGACCTCGGGACTGGGAAGCGTAGGCCTGCAGCGGCGGATAGGTGCTACTCTCTTCCGTCATTTCAGCATCCTGGGAGGCTCTCAACCTCAAGAGTCGCTTCGCAGCCACGGCTAGTGCCAGCTACTGCGCCGAGACGGTACGTGCATGTGTTGATTTTGTGGGTTACAGGCTAATGACCAGCGATGTACAGCCGTACACAAAGTCATGCTAGCTCAAGCCGTACTTCCCCTACGACTTCCACCTCTTCAACTGCTTTCTCGCCACCCGCTACTCGCACACGCTCACGGAAATGCTCTAACGAGAACATCGTCGTACCCATAGCGTCGACTTCATCATACAAAGGAAAGGGGAAAGCAAAGCAAGTTGAATTTGATGACCATGTTCAAGTGGCCGCTTTGCCAGAGCCTGATGAAGAAAGCGATCTAACTGATCTAACGGAGCTTGAGGAAACCATCGGTTTAGCAACTCCAAGTCCAAGACGATTGCGCAGCAAAGGAGAGAAAACCCGGGTCTTGAGTCAGTCAAGCTATGACGGTGGAGGGAAAGTCGACGGCGAGGTCGATCTCTCACGGAGAGTGACGCCAATGCGTAAAGCAAAGGGTCGAGTCGGGTCGTTGAGGGAGGACGACACAGAGGAAGAAGAGGACGAGCTTGTGGACAGTGATGCCGACGACGCGGGGGCAGCTGACGAGGAACTGGACCAGCTGGCGGGGTCGCCGACACCAAAGGCAAACAGGAGACGGACGCCTCTGCAACGGCGGCTGCGCCCGAGGCAGACTATCGCAGACGAGGCCCCGGATGATGGCGACGATGAAGGTAGCGATGAAGAGAGCGTGGACATTCAGGAGAGCTTGAATGGGGATGAGGAAGAGGAAGAAGAGGAACAGGAGATGGACGATGATTGCGAGACGATCAGGGACGATAGTGAGGAAGAAGGTGTGGAGGAGGAAGAGGACGAAGACGACCAAGTAGAACCTCGCGTTCTGCGGAACGGAAAGGTGGTTGGGAAGACGATGTGGACGCAGACGCGGACGAGGAACTCACCGAAGAGGATGCTGAGGGTGAAATCGATGACACCGAATCTGTGGATCAAGATGCTGCGAGTATCGATCTTGAAGCTGAGGACCATGAGGATGACGACGAAGATATCCAGGTGGACGACGCTGAGGATGCCGAAGAAGTCATGGAGGACGATGGTAATTATCTCCCATATTGTACCCGACATTGAATTAACCACACTTTCACGACAGTTGACCTCGCAGTCGCCACTGCAAAGTCACTCGTGCGGCTACGTCGAGATGACCTCGTTCGGATGTGTGAACACCGCGATCTCCAGGTGTCGGGCACGAAACCTCAGCTTGCGGAAGCGCTGCTGCAGTGGCGGAACAAGCATTCCAGCGACATGGCGTCGTCACCGTCATCGACTGGTACAGCCCGCCCGCCCTCAACGTCACGTCCACGTCGCCGAAACACTCGGAGTGCAGATGATAGGCCAGTTCTGGAGCGCTCAGAGCGAGTGCACCTCGACGAGCCCCGCACCCCGCCATTAACGCCGCATAACAAGGAGGCGGAACCCGAGCTAGAGTTAGATCTGGAAAGTTTGGGCTTGGACGACCGGGAGATCCCCCCGGAGAAGCTCACCAAACTTGAGAAGATTGGTAGTGGTGGGTTCAAGGACGTGTTCATCGGCAAACTGAAAGGTAGGAAGGTCGCAATCGCAGAGTTCCGCGGGCAGCTCAGTGCCAGTAAGTCCCGTCTTCTTACTATCAGCAATATAGCGCTAAACCCGCTGTAGTGGATGTCAAGGAGCTCAAGCTGTTAGGAGACTTTGACCATCCCAACATTGTTCGCTTCGTAAGTGCTTCCGTCGCTTCGTTGTTGTAATCACTAAAGCTTTGTCTCTGTCAGCTTGGTGTTAGCATCCCCACCAACCCGCGCGACACGCCAGTCATGATTGTTAGCGAGCTCTGTTCCAATGGTGATCTCTTCGACTACATCCGCAACGTGCCGGCGCCGACACTGTACCGCGTGGTAAGTCGAACCATACTGTCCAATGTATTCACATCTCATAGCGGATAGCTCTCCATCATGCTCGATATCGCTCGTGGACTAGAGTATCTGCATATGAGGAAGCCGTCTGTTATCCACCGTGATTGCAAGTCCTCCAACATTCTCATCACCTCCAAGGGTGTGGCGAAGATCACCGACTTTGGGCTTGCGAAGGTCAAGCAGTCGACACGCTCGATGGTGCGGAGCCTGGTTGGTACCGTCAACTGGCAAGCGCCTGAGCTTTGGACGGCCCATCCGAAGTACAATCATAAGGTGGATGTATTTTCGCTGGCGATGGTCTACTGGGAGACTTTGCAATGGCATGTACCCGAGAAGAAGTTTCCTTGGGAAGGCATGAATGAGCACGCAATCTACGACCAGGTTGGGGCCAAGCACCAACGGTACGTAATCCCCTGGCCCTCTACGAAAGCCGTCCCTCATGTCTGCATGCAGGCCTTCTGTCCGTGGGTTAGAAAAGCGGTGGTGCCCGGAGATTGTGAAGCTCATGGATCGGATGTGGGCACAAGACCCCCAAGACCGGCCGACGATGTCCGAGGTCGTCGAGGAAGTGCAACGTCTGCAGCAGCAAGCGCGAGAAGCGCGCTGAACGACCTCCATCCCAGCTATCTCAGTCCGTGTTGTCTTGCATTAGGCTCGCTTTGTGACATTTATATTACACCGGTTTGTTTCTTACATTCGAACTATTCTGAGCGGAAGGATATCATAATCCCTTCTGCTGTGTACCATGTCTTTCTTCATCAAGTAGCATACTAAAGCACGCCGCATCTGTCATACTACTCAGCTCAATGTATCTTAGCTTGCAATTGCAGTGTTATGTCACGCCCTGAAGACAATAGACATCTGACACATACTGTAGTCGACTTCGATGGTCCTGTGGGCGTTACACAGGAAAGGGGCGGCTAATGCCGAAGCGCTGAATCGGCATGATTTCCTTTCTCGACTTGACTCTTACCTCACAAAATTCTGGCGAAATGACTCGGCGTACAGCCATTCTCCCCCTCTGCTTAAACCACCCGCTAATACCTGGCTGATCTTGACGATCTCGGCCATGCCCATGCTGTATGCTCTGTATCCCTTTCGCCGCATTACGGAGACTGACACTGTGATATAGCTCAGATCCGTCCCAAAAGTACAAGCCGTACACACCTCTTGACCTGCCTAATCGCCAATGGCCCTCGAAAGTGCAGCGCACACCACCGGCATGGCTCTCGACCGATCTGCGCGATGGAAACCAGGCGTTGGCAAACCCGATGACGGTTGAGCAAAGACGCGCTTCTTCCACACTATAGTCCAGTGTGGGCTCAAGGAGATTGAGCTCGCATACCCTGCTGCTAGTGAAACCGACTTCAACTTCGTGAGAGGGCTGATCGAAGGCAACCAAATACCGGACGATGTGTGGGTGCAGGTAAGTGCCGAAGACGCTTCACGGTTCGTTCTGCTAACTCTATTGCAGGTATTGACACCTGCCCGAGAAGATCTGATCAAACGCACTGTGGACAGCGTAGCTGATGCGAAGAAAGCGATTATCCATATGTATAACGCAACCTCACCCTGTTTCCGAAACGTCGTCTTCCGCAACTCGAAGGAGGAGACAATTGCTCTTGCTGTAAAGCACACCAAAATCGTTCGTCAGTTGACGGAGGAATGCACTGCTCGCACAGGCACGATATTCCGATACGAATACAGCCCGGAGGCCTTCAGCCAGACTGAACCGGAGTTTGCCATCGAGGTCTGTGAGGCCGTGAAGGCAGCATGGGGAAAGGCTGGACCGGGCGATGAGCGCATTACCTTCAACTTGCCTGGAACAGTCGAGATTGCGCCTCCAAACCACTACGCGGACCAAGTGAGCTGCATATATGCGCCTCCATCTAGCGCTGCTCTCATCACACGCTCTAGATAGAGCACTTCTGCCGCGAAATCACGGAACGGGAGAAGATCATCGTCAGCTTGCATCCCCACAATGACCGAGGGCAGGCCGTCGCTGCCGCCGAACTAGCCATGCTTGCAGGTGCAGACCGTGTCGAAGGCTGCCTTCTGGGCAATGGTGAACGGACGGGGAATGTCGATATCGTGACTCTCGCGCTCAATCTGTATTCTCAAGGTGTCCATCCCAACCTCGACTTCAGTGACATTCAGTCGGTGATCGACACCGTCACCGCTTGCACTGACCTCCCTGTTCACCCCCGTCACCCGTACGCCGGGGAGCTCGTTTTCACGGCCTTCTCTGGCTCACACCAGGACGCCATCAAGAAGGGCTTCGAGGCACAGCGGCAACGGCATGCAGAAGCTGCAAAGACCGGAGAGCCCCAATGGTGGGATATACCGTACCTGCCGCTAGACCCAGCAGACCTTGGCTGCAGTTACGAGGCCGTTATCCGCGTCAACTCGCAGTCCGGCAAAGGCGGCATCGCATATCTCATCCAGCAGCATCTTGGTCTCGACATTCCCCGCAAGATGCAGATCGCGTTCTACAAGGTCATCCAGGACATTGCGGATAGGGAAGCGCGCGAGATGTCTGTCGAGGACATTACGACTGCTTTCCGCTCGACTTACCGCTTCGGCGGCTCCAAATACGAGGGTCGTCTGGTGCTCAAGTCCTTCAAAATATCATCTGAGCCTGTCGCCGACTCCAACACAACCGAAGGCGAGGAGCCGGCGGACGAGCGGCGTTTGTTCGATGGCACCATCTCTGTCGACGGTACGGTACGGGTCATCCGTGGCGACGGCAACGGTCCCTTATCCGCTCTGTTGGACGCTCTCCGAACCCATCTCGAGATCGATCTCGGCGTCCGAGAATATACGGAGCATGCCATCGGCGAGGGCTCGAATGTCAAGGCTGCGTCGTATGTCGAGGTCGTCCGCGGTGGCCAAGACGTCAAGGACGCCCGCAAGTCCACAGAATCCTGGTGGGGCGTGGGTATCGACTCCGACATCGCGGGGTCCGGCTTACGCGCGGTGCTCAGCGCCGTCAACCTCGCGATCGGCGACCGCGCCCTGCCGGAGCTCAAGCTGAGCGTCGGGTTCAGCGCAAAGTCGGGCCAGGCGGACGTCGCGTCCGCGATCCTCAACTCGCTGCAGCTCGAGCTGCCGCGCCGCTTCCAGACCGCGTTCTTCGAGGTCGTGCAGCGCGCCGCGCATGAGTCGAGCGGCGCGATCTCGTACTCGGACCTCATCGCGCTCTTCCGCACGACGTACCACTACGGCACGCCCGTCCCATCGCGTATCTCGCTCGTGCGCTTCAACCTGGACAACGTCGGCGAGGGCGGGCGCAAGGCGCTCGAGGTCGAGCTGCTCTACGACGGCGAGACGCGCAAGCTCCGGGCGGAGGGCAGCGGCGTCTTATCCTCGATCCTGGCGGTGCTGAATTCGCAGATCGAGGGCACGCTCGATCAAAGAATATGCGGAGCATTCCATCGGCGAGGGCACGGACGTCCAGGCTGTCTCGTACGTTGAGCTGGCGTACGACGGCGCAGGCAAGCGACAGACGGCGTGGGGGTATCGAGCGACACAGATATCGCTGCGTCGGGGTTGAAGGCAGTCATGCGGGCTGCCAGCGCGTTCGCACTCGTGCAGGAGAAGGTGGTGAACGGCCACTAGTAGACACCGAACTCAAAACAATGTAGCATGTAGTGGTGTAGGATTTAAATCATGTATTCCACGAAATCAATCTGACCCGTCCCATCTGTGATCTTTGTGCGACCCCCGATGCCGACCAAGAAGCATCTGTCTCTGAGCCGCTAACTACGAAAATACCAAATACATCCTTCGACAAACCTCCTGCGCTATTCACTGCTGACTATTGTCAGCCGCATACGCCTGTCGCACCATCTGTAAAACTTCGGAGGAGTCGGATGCGGATATCGAATAGATCATATATGTAACACCCTTCATAATCTCTGAAGCTTCCTCATCTTGTTTGGGGCAGAGGCCGCCATCATGATCTTCTCGGATTTACAAGTTACAACCGGAAATGTTATTAGAATATCACACTATAGGGGATTCTGCATCGATATTCCACGGTGCAAACGTTCAGTCCGAGTCTGCATCATCATCCATGTCCTCGTCCGCCTCCACTTCGCCGCGAATGCCTTCGATGCCGTAGTACGGTATCTTATCCTTGAGCCACTTACCAGTGAGCCAGTCAACTCGACACAGCCCACTTGCAGTTGCAGAAGCCAGCCACGAAGCGCAGTGGAGTCCGTTGCCGTTGTTCCACGTTACACGGTGTACGCCGACCTCGGGGACCATGCACTGGTGCCTGTAGGTGCCAGCTTAACCGGGCCCGCTACCCTTGGCACTTCCTGGAGGGTCGTCAGCGCTGTAAATGAGAGAAGCGTAGCAGGCATACTCTCGGTTTGAAGTGCTCGAGCATCCTGTACTCTTTCGCGGCGCGACTGTAGTCCATCTGGTATATCTTATGTTCTAGGAAAGGCTGACCGAATAGGTTACAGGTCATGAGTTGTTCGAATGTCCGTAACACTTACCACTGCACCGCCACGACGTGTATTGCGTACGTGTTCGTCGTCAGACAGCCCCGTCAGACACGGCGCAAGCGACCTGAGGATGGTACTCCGACGCTGCTACATTCTGAAATTCACTGGCCATTCAGTGTTGGACTCATAAAACGTTTAACATGAGCTTACCCATACAGGTCCCTCGGGATCCAGTATAGTGTGTCCTTTATTGAGAAGGACGGGCGACAGAGATATCACCTTCACGATGCCTTGGTCGGTGGTGATGGGTCCTCCGCAGTACGGAGCATAGCACACAGTTGTAATTGCATCTAGTGACAAGTTAGTTTCAAGCCCACAACACCAGCGATATCCAGGATGGGGATGACACCTCTCGTCCGGGAACCGTCATTGACTGACGGAGACCTTATGTCGTTGACATGGAGAACTCCGTCATAGCCGCCGCTCACGAGCACAGTGGGATCGTCCGAGGTTTCTTCGGCCTGGGCTGAATGCACCGGGGCTCGTACCCAAGCGACCGACCGTATAGCGGACTGGTGAGTGGGGAGTAATACGATGGTATCTTTGCTTTTCCCAAAACTCTTATCAGCTTGTCGCCCAAATAGCGCCGTATGAAATAACATACGGCCGCCATTGAGCATCTCCGCTATGTTGTACACGGCAATGGCACCTGCAACCAATTCAAGACTCAATATGTGTCCAGTTGATTTCACCCTTACCGTTGGAGCAGCCAATTGCCAGAACTTCGCTATTCGCCCAGTCGAGACTCCAGCACGACGTTTCTGGAAACTCGATCCGGAGTAGTGGCTCCAGTAGCTTCACTGCATATATCGTTAAGAACACGAAGTAATGACAATGAACGATGCTGACAGTAAATCGGTTCCGTAGCGTCATCGCCTGAAGTCGGAGTGGCATCTGCCGGATATGGGACCGCATATACCGACATGGAGCCATCTTCGAAAGTACCAGCCAGTATACCGAGTTTGCGTGGCACATCATGCAGAGTCTCTTTTGACTGATATGCGTCAGTTCAACGAGCATCCAAAATTGGTCTGAAACGTACCTGGAGCGAGTCGTGGAAGGCAATGGACACCACTTCAGTTCGTGCGCTGGCCCATTCTCAGTGCACAACACCATCTCGCAGCGCATATACCCAGTGTCTGTCTCCGAAGATGTCGCCCCCTCGTCGTCGGAGGGGTTTATCGACCAGATTTGCACACAGGCAGGCGCTGCTTTCTTCACTCCGACTTGCGGTGTATAGGCATGCGATGGTAGCGGACCGATCGCCAAGCATTGTTTGTAGGAAATAGCTGTATCGTTGGTCAGCACACGTTGGATAAGGCTGGGTGAGACCAATAGCACCTTCGCGGTCTTCCGGCGAGATGGGACACCAGTCGATGGCCCAAACTGGCCCACCTGCGCTGAAGACATGAGAAGTAGACTCATGGAAGAACCTGTCTGAGTAATGGATATCAGTAGTGCGTGCCATCATGCATGGGCGGTCGTACCCATCCTAATGGTGTCAAATGGTTTCACATTCAGCCGCTGATGATTGCCGAATGGACCAAATGAGCATTTAATTTGGCCTGAAGGTAAATAGTTCGTAGCTGCTCTGTGATGTCTCATAAATGCAACTTCAACAATGGGAAGGCGTATATAGAACGTACTCGCGTGTCAACACTTCCCGACGATTCTTCACTTGTATTTGTTGGTAGACCTTCGGCCGTCGAATAGATTCACGTTCATCACCAATGCATGCTGACTCGGTCATAAAACCCCTGTCCTCAATCAGCTCCCAGAGAGGACCAGGCCCGACGTTGTACGACCAGGATTTCGCAATCCGGAGTTGCGTCTGGGGAGACTCTGATGCCATTTGTTGAGACGACGCTCGGCGCTGTGAACGGCCGCGGAGCCTCCTTCAACCTCTCGGTGCGGCCTTTCCGTACGTGCAAAGGCACGGCTCGGTGCCGATGGTTGACGTTGGGAACCACAAACGACTGCTGTCGGGCGACGGATACGCTCGGCGCAAGCGACACTTTCTTCCTTGTCGGAGCCTTTCTCTTACTGGCAGCTCTGGAGAGGGGCTGACTGGCCACTACCAAGCTGTCGGAGGAATCTGCATCTGAGGCTTGGCCGTTATCTTCTACGTCGTCGTCCTCTTCATTCGGCTCGTCGTCGTCGGCTTGTTCCTCTTGCTCCGAGTCGTGCCCGGCTTCTTCTGGTGCAAAATCGCTGCCGCTTTCTGCGTCGTCTTCATAAGTAGCTTTCGAGTTTGAGGGGCCAGCAGTATCTTCGTCTTCAAAATCCGCGAGCTGCGCGTAGTTGACGCGCGACGTTCGCCTCCGAAGTTCTCTACATAGGCATTTCAGCCTTCAGCGTTGAAGGAGACTAATTCGCGAGCATTGCGGCTCTTGCAACTGATAAAATGGAAAGCATAATTGGAATAGACAGGACAGCGAAGTGCTATCGGCTGACTTGACTCGGTATTCTTGAGGGTGGCGAATGTACAAAGTTGAACTTGAGCGACTAACAAATTTGGGGTTTGTTGCGCCATCACGGCAAATGCCACGACCTGCCATTGGTTCTCGCGCCAGGCGCTTTGGTGCAGCGCCACAACGGCAAGTTACACTGGCACCTTCTGCGACAGCAGGATGGCATGGTTGTGCCACGTCTCTGGTCCTGCGCCTCTGCCGCCGCCGCTTTGCCTCCTCCGCCATCTCCACAAAGCTCGGTTCCCGCGCATCCACCGAGTTGATGGTTTTCGACGCAGGCCGGTTTGCTGTGCATATCGTCAGCAAAGACGCGAGAGAGCAATACTTTTCCGACTGGCGACTGTTTGTATAAAGATTGCGGAAACTAGGTGGATATCAGCCTGTTGACAAATATGCGTACAAGCTTCGAATATACAACTTGTCTCGTTGTCGTGACCGCCACTGTTTAGTTGTACAGATTCAATAATCATATCATATTCAGCTAACAAGCGAGCTACATAGACTACTCATACGCTTGTCAATAAAACTCCAGGCACTCCCTTAAAGTGGTCCTCGACGTCACTGGCAATATCTACGCTTTGTGCTACGGAGATTCCACTGTGACTGGATACGCCATTGACTACAAAGGTACGGGATGGGTCTGAGTCGCTCGGCTTCCGTGACAGGAAGCGCATGGGGTAACCAGCCTGCTCGCTCACGCTCTTACTTCCATGCGCTGTGAACACCGTGTTGCTCGTGTTGGCCTTCCAGGCCCTCCTTGCGCGACACGGTAGATGAT
This sequence comes from Terana coerulea, assembly GCA_024811115.1. Classification (NCBI taxonomy): domain Eukaryota; kingdom Fungi; phylum Basidiomycota; class Agaricomycetes; order Polyporales; family Phanerochaetaceae; genus Terana; species Terana coerulea. Next base: position 9,893 of record JAKOGH010001071.1, read on the forward strand.
CAGGAGGGTAGTCGCGATCTGCACAAGAAGGTTTAAGCGCACAGCCAAAGCACAGGCGTACGGTATGTACCTGGACTTGGCTCATGGACTGAAGGAAGACGTTGACGACGGGGTTGTTGATAGCCAACGTGACGAGGAGGATGATCGCGAACGCCGAATACACGGCGGCGGACTCGACAATCATCGCGGACACGCTCGTGTACTGCGAGGTGTGGCCGGCACCGAGCGCCTTGCCGAGCCGGTAGCGGTACGTCTGGATGCGCGCGACGATGGCGATGGTGGCGAGGATGTTCAGCGAGATGGTGAGCGAGAGGAAGACGATCGTCCAGTTGACCACCTGGGTTGCGTGGATTGACGTCGCGGATTGCTGGATCTGCCAAAAGACTCCCGATACTGGAGGGAGAGTCGGTCACGAAGTCAGCATGGTCAGGTGGCGGAGGGCAAAGACTGGACGAACTGATGGACGCGAGGAGAATGAGAGATGGCCCGAGGGCAATGGCCCACGTTGGAACACGTGAGCCACGATAAAGTACAGTGCAACGCCAGACCTGAAATTGCAGAGAGTTGGTGCACAGATGGCCATGGATGGTCAGCCTATTACTGAAGCCGTTGACGGACTAGTATATGAGAATGCGTACCAACAGGGCATCCGCAAACCAGCATCCCAGCACGAATGCGATATTGCCGCCCTCGTCGATTGGAGCAGTGAAAAAGTCGTCCTCGACAGCGTTGGGACCCCCGGGATATGCTCGATCGGTGATGAACGCGAGTTGGGTGAACGCAGCATCGGAGACCATGAAGATCGTCCCGAGACTGAACATGACACAGACGTAGACCAGGAGGCAAATATTGTGCTTGCGGTTGCTGTTGTTTCTGTTTGTCTGTTTCCAGAGCAAGCTGACGCATCCGAGAAAAAGAGCGAATTGGACACCGTAGGCTACGGCGCCGAGGATGCAGCCCTGAAGCCACGTCTTCTCAGTGAGGAGCTCGGTGGAGGTCTCGTCTGGGGAGTATGGGTTGGTCATGGCGCTGGAGCGATGCACAGAGAGTGGGACTCCGCGACCATTATAAAGTCCTGCTCTAGCGGAGCGCAAGGACTGAAGCCGAGCTGTCGTGATAGAATCACTGGGTATATGGTGCCTCGAGCACCATTTGATACGGCGGCTCTAAGTGTTTGATGTTAGAAATCAGTAACACTTGGCTTGCACAGTGCTTGAACCTGTCCAGCGTGAGAGTATGGGTATGAAGACTCAGCGTGGCCTCAATCCATAAATCATACAGCTATACATCACCTGCGTAGTACCCGATCTGAAGGGCGCGTGCTATCGATGTAACAGGGACTGATTGTTGGCATCCGAGTCATTTTGGCGTGCCCGTCGAGCATCGTTTGGACTTCTCCCTTACGAAAATATCCATACCAGGCTCGGCCCCGAAGTCGAGAACTTTGGTCCTGGACCGCTCTTGTCGGTACCATCGCAGTGGCCGTGCAAGACGTAATGTCACATGAAGAATAAAAGAAGAGCGAAGATAGATGGATGGATTGGAGAAGCCACCCTGAATGTTGAACAACTTAGAGCGTCGATGTTTAGGGCTCGTCCGCATGGTGGCGTGAGACTCACAAGTGAGTGCTCATGAAAGATGCCCACTCCTTTACAGTAGTATCATATGCTGCCTCGGCTAGGGACTTCTTGTTTCATTACATGAGGCGTTGGACATCACCGCGCACAGATGAATCGAATATCTGGTCGGAGCAGAGCAGAAGCTGATGTAGAGGGACTATGACAGCCTGGGAGTGAGCCTTCAACGTAATCTTCAGTACAACAGTGGAACATTGAGTTATTGAACACTCGGAGCGCTGTATGATAGCACTTACTGCGTGTGGTCGCTTGGGATATTCTGCCCTCGTCGATTGAAACTTGAAGCTTGAAGCTTGATCATGAAAGTTCAAAGTGCTACCGCAGCGGAGCGGCGCTAGTCTTATCCAGCGCCTAAGTCACTGCTTTGTCAGCGTCCCATCGCAATGCGGCCCGGGCCGTCTAGCTCTTTGGTCTCTGCTTCTTGCAGTGAACCCGGGTTTTCGTGGCGACGTTGATACTCAAAACGAGTAGAATGGGCTCTTCGCCCCATCAAGCTTACATTTCCAAGATGGCTCGCGAGTCACGTAAATTGTGAGTGGTTGCACCTCTTATACTCCCGCCACCACCGCGCAGGAGGGACAACCATCCTCTAAACCCGTTACGCACATACACAGCCACCATGTCGTCTGTCACCGTATCCACCGGCGAGATGGACTTTGTCTACAAGGGCGAGTCCTTCAAGACATGGTACAAGGTCTTTGGTGACCTCTCCTCCTCGAAGACACCTCTCGTTGTCTTACACGGAGGCCCCGGAATCCCTCACAACTACGTCCTTCCTCACTCCCGCCTCGCGTACGACGTCGGAATCCCCGTCATTTTCTACGATCAGGTCGGCTGCGGGCAGTCTACTCACATGCCAGACAAACCCGCCGAGTTCTGGTCCATTGAACTCTTCACCACGGAGCTCGCCAACGTTTTGTCCCACTTCCAAATCTCTTCCAACTTCGATTTGCTGGGACACTCCTGGGGCGGCATGCTTGCCCAAGAGTACGCAGCGTCCCGCCAGCCGAAAGGCCTCCGCAGCTTGTGCTCGCCGACTCCCTTGCATCCATGCCGCTGTGGGAGATCTCTGTGGGCAAGCTCTGCGACGGCTGCCGCAGGACGTCCAGGATACAATCGAGAAGCACGAGGCGGCCGGTACGACGGACGACCCCGAGTTCAAGGAAGCCGTACAAGTCTTCTACCGGAAGCACGTCAACAAGATCGTTCCGAAGCCGCAAGACTGTGTCGACGCGCATGCAGCTCTCAAGAAGGATCCCACCGTATACCACACAATGTGGGTAATTATGTCGTCTGGCTCGCTGTGGCAGCACTGACGATGGCTTGTGTAGGCAAGGTCCCACAGAGTTCACGATCACGGGATCGTTGAAGTACTGGTCGATGCTCGATCGGCTGCACACCATCGCCGCGCCGACGCTCGTCCTGAACTCCGTCGACGACGAGGCGCAGGATGAGTGTGTCGGTCCCCTTTTCCAAAAGATCCCTCGATCGAAATGGGTGCAGTTCGCAACGAGCGCGCATATGCCCTTCCACGAAGAGCCGGATCGTTACATGCAGGTCGTCGGTGACTTCCTTACCGAAGCCTGAAGGAGGACACTCAAGGTAAGTTTCTGCACGCAATAACCTACAGCCACCCGCTGATAGACATCAGACATTCTCACCCCGGCCACGAGCTTATTCACGATTGCATACTTTTGTACCTGTTGAGCATGGGTGGTAACGTTCGTCGCGCAGCATCCAAACATTCAGTGTCTCGTAAACACCCTCTGCACCCAATGATTTTTTTACGTCTTTCCAAGTGGCAGCCGAACCTTTCGTAATTCTTTCGGCGACGGTCTTGGGAACTGGGAATTGATTCTGTCTACTAGGCTCGAGTACAACACAAGTTACAGGGACGTAGGATCCGGAACGGCTCAATAAGCTCTGATGATATTCGTGCACCCAAGTGACCACATACGTAAATCAGCGTGTCCGCTCCGAGATGGGTATATGCCGTGAGAGTGGTTCGGAGCAGCTGATAAGCGGCTCAAATTCATACAAAACCCAAGCATGGGGCGAGTATGAGCGGGCTGCCCAAGTCCTTTCACAATGCTGCTAGCTACCAAGCTTTCCGTCCTAATGTTCCTCTGCAGCGTCGCAAATCTGTTATACATTGCGCGCTCCCTGCTCTCAACCTCGCCGTCAACGGCCGATGAAGTCCTGCCGACCTATTACTGTACGTCAGGCACATCCTGCGTGCAAATATAAAATACTGATGTACCTCTGGCAGCGTATCGCGGGCACGATTTCCCTGAGACCGTGCCCGGTACTGGCAGTCCTGTCGAAGACGCCGCTGTATATCTCACGGTCGAGGACAGCGTGCACTTCGCACTCGGAAGAGACTTCGACCCATCGTGGAGGTCGACCACGGGAAGGCTTACGGATACATTCACCTCGGGCCAGAACATCGTATCTTCGCGATCACGATGTATCACGAGTTGCACTGTATCCGGATGCTCAACTACGCTTTCTTCCGCCGTCCGTTCGCGACCCCAGGTCATATTCAACACTGCCTCAACTATCTACGTCAGGGCATCTTGTGTGCACCTGATCTCACACTGGAGCCTGGGAACTTTGAGGATAGGGAGTACGGGCCTGGGAATAGCGGTGCAACGCACATATGTAGGGACTGGAGTATTCCCTATGATGCTACAGAGAAGAGCAATTGGGAATGGGAGAATATCACTACAGTATAGACCAGCTCTATGTATCAGATGCATGAAATTCAGACGGCGTGATATTTCATGACATTTCTAGCCCACCATTGCCTTGATTGATTTATCGTTCATGTCTTATCGCCTTGATATCTAAGCCATCGCGAAGTACTGCACAATATGAGTTATATCAACCAGCGTAATGTGTCATATCCGATGACTCGGAGTGCATGATATTTCGACAAGTTAGTAAGGAAGCGGTGTCCGCGACGCCTACATCGGTGCATTTGGGAACTCGAGTCTTCCAGCAATCTTTCAGGGCACCACGACCGGGTGTTAGGGGGCCTTGTAGCGCCACAATGCTTCGGGCTTCCATTTTCGATCAAAGTCATGACAGATACATGATACTTCGGAGGTGCGCGCGAGCCTCGTACGAACTTGAAGGCTGGTTCTCTTCGGATCCACCCGCTGCCGATGTATAGCGTGGTAAGGGCGCCGGCACACTTCCATTCTGCACAATATCACGGAACCTCTATGCTTACTGTACTTTTACGACCGCACCGGGCGGTCACAGCTCACAGAGCCCGTCGACGCTCTATGACCCACATACGTGTACGATTATTCTTCGCGCCTGCGGCTCCATCACCACTCAGGACACATGGTCACGCGACGACCTCGCCGGTACGCCCGCATCGTATGTTTCGGGTCACGGTCACAGGGGCCGCCGTTAGGGTCGTAAAAGTACAGTACATCGCACTACTAATACACACTTCTATCACGGAAATTTCACTGCGGCCTGGGAGGTCATCTTCCCCAGAACGAATACAAGACGTTCACAGGGCAAGAGCTCGACACTTCTAGACCGAAGCGTTTACCCCACTATCACTCCGTGCCTCTCTGGATTGATTGAACAATTTGAAATGCACATCATGAGCACATGCATCCTTCAAACTTCAAATTCGATTGAGACCGATCTGCTCGGGCATGTTCATCTGACTGTGCTGCAAGCTTCACGCAGATGATGATGATTACTCCCTTGAGCACCCTCTCCTTTACAAATGCTTATTACGTCTCTGGAGGCCACCAACCCCCGTCCTGATACGTGATTACAATTTCTATTGAGGCCACCTGGAAGTATTTTGGAAGTTGCCCACACAGTCAGTCAATATTCTAGACGTCGTAGATGCACGTCGGCGTGTTGTTCAATCCTAACCTTACCGCTGAAGAGACAGAGGTCTGAATTTCTCCTCGCGCAGATTTCGCATTCAAACTTCAACGCAATATTCCAAGTCCGCCGAGTACTAGTCGTCTGCGTGTGAACCTGTAGGCCCGCTACTTTGGGACACGCGGACGGCTTATGCTATAACGCGGTCTGGTGCTGTGAGAAGGTATCTCTCCACTGGCGGATGCACTGTATTCAAGGCTTCTCCGCATTTGAACTGCTCGTCGGATTTTATTTAGCTCAATGCAATATTTTTGTCTCAGCAAAGCGGTCTCTAGTATCATCCCAAGAGGTGATCGATTGGTCTGTCACCCCGTGCTATAATAATGTCAAGGATGATTTAGGGCCTATATGTTGACCACAAAACTTCAATGACTCAGACACAGCTGTCAAACACAACACTCTATTCGGCGGTCAAATATAGGGTCTGATTGTGGCATGGTCATGGAATAGCACAAGTACATCTGAAGCTCCCAGATATAGTCACAAAGTACCGCGTGCATTCAAGATTGTTGACCGTCATTATTGCAGAGCAACCTGTGAATTTGAGGTGTTTTAGACTTGGGTTGCGATGAGCTGATGGAAGCTTACCTATTCACATTCTTCCATCGATGGATCGCGCTTGCAAGGAGAGGCTCCGCCGATAGTGACATCATCTGTGGGTCGCAAATTAGCAGCATAATCTGTGAGGCACAGGGAGGAGCATACCGATGGGCTTAGCGTTGGCGACGGCCAGGGCCATGAAAAGGAACAACACAAGCTTGACGGCGGAACGCATGTTCAAGAGGTACAGAGACAGGTGAGAGCGAGGCGAGGCGACAGATGAGAGTGAGGTGAGGCACTGAGGTGTGTTCGCTTTGGCTGCTGTAGCTTTGAGGGAGTGAGCGGCGGCTTATATAGAAATCTGCACTCACTCACATGAATTTTCGCAGTAATCACTCTAAGGAAGTGATGATTAAACTGCTGTATTCGCCGTTCTGTAGCTCCACCGTCGAATCCTCTGATACGGTGATTATCCTAGCTAGAGTCACGCTCTGTGCACATGCCTCTGCATGGGAACAAGACCAAGGGCATATTGTCAATTCGAGACCCCTTCTGCCCATGCACCGCACATGTGAGAGAGCCTCATATGGCCCCATCGCCGCCCGGTACCGATGCAACGGATAACGGCGGCTTCCTCTAGCGATGAATGTCTGCCCAGATTGTGCGATGTTAGCCATCTGTCTTCTGCCTGCTGTCTTGGGAGAGAAGTATGGGCGCCACGATGGCAGCCGCTTGTCCGCTCGTTACTGTAAGCTAGATAAGCACTCTTTGGATAACTCGACTCTAAACATCATCCCACCTGATTTGAAAGTTATCCGTAACTCTAATCAGAATTGCTCGTTTCCGATGCTCTCACACACTATCGTGCGGGATGTGGATGCATTTATTCAACAGCGTCAACTCCAAGGTACGCGATGAATCGTCCCGGTTGACTGATGGACGACATGGGTGCTACGATATCCGGAAGCCGCGGTAGACAGATCATTGTCGTTGTGTCCGATACTAGTGGATCGAGGGATAACAGAGTTTACTAGAGGAATTGGTGAGTAGAGTTTGGTGCACTGCTGTCAGGCTGTAGTGCTCTCCGGATCGAGACGGGACTGCGTCAGGAATAACCCTGTTAGACAGGTGTAAGCCATGAATCATGTTTGAGAATAAGTAATCGCTACTCACCACGGCGAGGAGTAATGCGCTGGTCCTGCCAAAAGTCGACAAGACATGTCGGAGTGGTTGGAGAGCACGCAAGCTCCAGCGTCAGAAAGGTGTTTGACTTGCAGCAAAACTCTTCAGACGTGAATGACCCATCGGAGGTGAACTCTGCGGTCGTCATGAGGCGTTGTCGTCGAGGTGCGAAGTCCATCGAACCAGAGATGTAGCGAGACATCTCCGTAGGCGTGTCCAAGACCCACACGTCCACATGAGTAGGCTCTACGAGCGTCGACGCAGGATCAAAATCCTGTGTGCGCCTTGGCAGGCTCGCCATGAGCACGCAGCGTTCCATGGCAAAGTCTTTCATGCGGAACTGTACGATGGTCGTATTCTGTGTACTGGTCAGAGCCTGCGTGGATTATAAAGGTAGACCGTACGCACCTGTGGGGTGACCACAATGTGACGCTCGTCTGGATACACAAACCCTCGGAAGTGAATCGCCCCTCTCGTCCTCTGCCATGTGACGAGATGGATCCATGGGATCTATCTGCAGGATGATGTCGGGAAAGTTGGAAATCGGCGCAAAGTCGTGCTGTCCGACTTTGAGTGCTTGCTCGAGATTCACGTAGGGATTGGGACGAGGTAGGCTTAGGCCTTCGTAGGCGACGATGGAGGAGGAATTCCACTTGTTGGTTGCGTTCAAGACGACCAACGACAACGAGATCAGGGAGGAAATTATGGTGCCCATGCAGGCGAAGCGGAAAAGATAGCCTGTGTCTAGCCACCACAACACTGTTGGCACAGAATATGACTCCATAAATTGACATCACTACTTACCCGTTTTCGCGGTGTTTGAGTTGTATTCCAGACCATCCTCCAGAGCGGGCTCAGTCGGGCTCGTAGTCAAGCGAGCGTATTTGGAGCGCATAGGACGACGGTCTTGAGTCATGGCGGGGGAAGGGTGAAGGATGTGCGAGTGTCGGCCCAGTTGAGCAGCTCTGGAGAGCAGAGTGCCCTATGGGAGGCGTCAATGGGAACTAAAGGGGCCGCGGTGTTCGTTATTCGCTGTTCGATTCCACACTTAGGATGGAGAACCTGATACACGTAGAAGAATTAGCTCATCAGAATCAGAGGAATCAGAGAAACTCACTCTCACCAGAAAGGGAGCTTACGATGCATAGACAGGGAAATGGTCATACATACGCTTCATGCCAGCTGGACGAGTTTAGCTACCCCGTGTACAACATCTCCACCTCGAAGCGCGTGGCTCTCGTGCTCTATTCTCACCATTGTCAGGCTGTGAACACTGTGATCAGTTCGCGTACGTGATATGGCTCATAGAAGTAGTGCTCACGTTGTACGTGCGTTCGGAAGTCGGAAGAGAGACCATGGTGCGCGCTCAGAGCGCTCAGCGCCCAGGTTCGAGCTTCGGCCGGTACCGAGGTCACAAACAATTGCAAATCACGGACGGTCAGCAACTTTCATCTGTGCATGTGCTGGGACGTCCTCGTGAACGCATGAACACCTATGAGCACGGCCTCGAACATCGGCCACAAATGATATCAAGAGTTCCTTCGAACGGCACTTTCTTGACACGGTCAAACAAGACCAAGGCAGGGTCGATTAAGCTATTCGAAGTAGCATCGGTCGAACTGCTACTTAAGTGCGATCTGGGTCACAGGCCGTACACTGGCATACGCAGCGATGTGCTTCTGCCCGAGCCTCGTTGTGTGCGAATGAACGGCAAGGTCGGTGAGCCTCAGGTCAAACTGCCACAAACATTGCGCCAACGAAACACCATTCATCGGTCAGATCCGTCGTCGTCGTGGGGCCAAGTTCTAACACGCGGTGCAGGTTCTCGAATCGCCTCATGAGATCGGTAGTAGTAGTCCTAACGGAGTACTGTTGGGAGCATATGACTACGTGCATTATTGCTGTTTAATCCTCATTAAATACTGAAGTAGCCACGGATTTCTCCTACGATCGTGCACGACGCCTACATGGTTTCTACTCATCATCGTGAGCAAGCAGTTCATTTACTGTCGTTACATACGTACTAACCAGATGTTGCAGTCGTAACCTATGCAACCACTACTCTATTCGCCCTTATCTCTGTAGCGAGTGTTGCTCTCGTATACTTCGAGCATCGGGCAGTAGATCAAGCAAAGACTGTACAATGGTGTGAGTGCTCACGTTGAATGGACTCTACCAGACTCATAAGAGGATCTCATGCCTGTCTTGCCTAGCGTACCGTGGTAGAGACTATCCAAGAACCTGGCAGATCCCACCACTTCAAAAGGTACACGCTTCAAGAGAGAACACAGTCCACTACAACTTCGACCACCCCACCAGCTACCGCGACTGGAACGCAACGCTGCCTTCCGGCGGCGCCGTCGTCCACCTGGGCGATGACTTCCGACCATTCACAATCTCCATGTTCCAGCAGCTCAGGTGTCTGAATATTATCCGGGGGCTCTGGTTCATATTCACGCCGACAACACCACTACCCCCGCCGGTGGACGACATGCCGCTGGAAAGACATTGCATG
>JAKOGH010001073.1:0-12228 GCA_024811115.1 Terana coerulea
GCCTCTTCAGACACCCGTGTAACGAACGGCCCTCTGTTCTGGCAGACGTCGGCCTGCGGCTAACAGAGGGCATTCAAGAGCTCAAGTTGGACCAACAACTTGCACCCCTCGAGAGGCTATATCAAGAACGCTCAATGCGGGCTCCACGGGCTTCTTCAAGGCAGTTGAAGGCGTACGTGGGCGATGGATGCAGCGCTCCGCCAGTTCGTCGGCGAGCAGTCTGCCTCAAGCGACGGACGTCGCCCAGTCGGACACGAGCAGCATCCGGTCAGGCCGCGACTCCACAAGCGTCTTCTCATCCCCTGAAGCCTCGCCACAGCCACCACCTGCCCCTGCAAAGGGCATGAGACCACTGAGCCTCATCGGTTCAAAGTCCCTGCAGCCGACTGCGCCGCCACCTCCTTTGCCAGCTCCGTCTGTCAGTTCATGGGGCTCGGGCATCGGGTCGTTCTTCGCGCAGAAGGCCAGCAGGTTGTCCGCGCCCGCTGTTAAACCGCAGACCCCGCCGCGTCAGTCGTCGCCTGCGCCGTCCATGGCGTCCGTGCGGTCGGGCGTGTCTGCAGTGCCGACGCCAGAGGAGCTGGGCGCTGACGAACTGCAACCGCGGAATTTAGACCATCTGCAAACCGCAGCGACCAAGGGCCCCGAGACGGTGGTGCCTTCAGCGGCAGAGCACTCCCATTTGAATTCGGACGCACAGTCACGGCGGAGTCAGGACAGCGATGCAGCAAGCACTGGGTTTGCTTTGTGATAGACGTTTGGTTTGGATCTTGCAATTTACGCTATGTACCGTATATTATCTTGGGATGTATAATCACAACGGGCCCATTGGGGATCCTTCCTTTCCAGCTATTCGCCTGGGTAGCATTGAATTTATTGAGAGCAGTACTGGCAGTTTGTTCATACATCAAACACCGTCTTGACGGCGAAGGAAAAACCCTGTGCATTCAGGTACTTGCTACTGTTACAAGATTCTCAGGCAGGTCTTGGCTGGCGATTTCAGGTCTTGATTGGTATGGTACAGTAAGTAAACGTCCGTGAAGAATTACTCTATAAGGTCCGCAGGTCCTACCGAGGGTTCAAAGTCCGTTAATACAAAAAGCAACTCCTTCAAACTTCAGGCGATACCGCCAGCGGATCCACGAGTCCGATATACAAGAACTGCCGGACGTGCTCCCGGAGCTTCGTTTCTACCATCTGCCTCGCAACAATCAAGAACATGTCCTCTTGCCCAAATCCCTATCCACGATGTACGCGTCCACTTTCCGCGCATGCCCAACTTCGCCCGCAGATCGGAGAAAGCGGTCGACGGCGGTCCAGTCGAGAGCTTGGAGGGCCACAAGCACTTCCCTGGCATGGATCTGGGGCGAGACGGGCGACTCGATGCCGACATCATGGGCGTCGAGGACAAAGACCACCTGAGATGTGCACGGTGGGACAGACTCGACGACCTGGCAGCATGCTTGCCAGCCTCGGAAGCGGAACGGTCCGTCAGGTCTCGGCGGCGCGATGGGTATCGAGGCCACCAGGCGCAGGGTAGAGAGGTTCGCGCAGAAAAGAGAGGGTTGTGCGGACCCTGCATCGCCCGTGGCGGCGTTCGTGCTCGACAGCGCGACAAGCCCGGGAGACACGTGATGGAGGAACAGGCCCAGCGGCGTCGGGTCGCCTTCCTGCACGAAGATTGGGCAGTGCAGCTCACGAAGAGAAGTGGGCTCCAACGCCGAACGCAACTGGTCCAAGGCCGTGGCGGCCATCCGCGGGTATCTGCCATCCAGCGTCAGACGGGATACGCGCAACAGCTTGTCTGCGGCTCTGCGGGGTGCACGGCGGCGGACCTCCTCTCTAGGATGCTTGCACTGAAGGCTGATGCGCATGTCGTCGACTTCGTTGAAGAGTTCCAGAATCTCGTCTAGCTGTGCTTCAGTTTTAACCGTGGAGTTCATGCGGGGAAGGCGGAGAACGACACGCCGCATTTTCAGGGGCGCTAAGGGTCGCAGGGGAGAGGCTAAGGCAGCGGTCATAGTGTTTAAGACGACTGCGTTGAGCTCGAGGACGATAAGATGCGGAAGGAACGAGAGCAGCTGTCGAAGGAAGTTCAATTGCAGTCGATCCCGTCGAGCCTGAATGTGAAGCGCCCGTACATAGGAAGCTATCCGAGGCCTCTCCTGGAGATAATCATGTAGCTGAATAATGTTCCTAGCCGGCGGATGGAAAGCCAGAGGGTCCTCGGGTACGGTAACTCCGTAGTATAGCGTGCGGAAGCGGTGGCTGTAGCTTCGAGGCAGCCATGCACGACAGACTTGCGCGCACGAGTAGAGCGCGGTCTGATCGTCTTGCAGACAGTCAATGCATGCTTCTTCAACTTCTACAGGGAGCCGCATGGCACCTAAAGCCATCGTAGGAGAGATAGACCATTTATCGGTCGATGAGCTCATGACTTTGAGCCGCGGGGAGTAAGGAGCACCTGCACACCGATAAAATACGAATGACATGCGAGTGAAATAGTATAACGCACCTTGCGGTTCCACCTTGCTGGCTGAGAGGCCGACGGGGCTCGCATCCTGAGCCCATATATACCCCCAGCCCTCGTACCCGTACGTCTAAGCTATCGATTCGGGGACCATTGTCCGTCCTGTCGCGCTCTCTCACGGGAACATCAGTCCGCGGAGAATTCAAGGTAGGTCCTCCAGGGATTTGAGTGATTGACTTTGTCACGATTCGGGGAAAGATACCCATACTTCATCCAGATTTGACGAGTCTTTGCTCCAAGCAGTAAGGATAAGGCTGCAGTAATAAAAGGTTGATGAAAGGTCACTTGAAGGTCAAGCTGGGGAACTGTCCACGGAGAACGGATCACAGCATCCTCGTGGCGGCCACGTGGTGATTAAACCGGCAATTTCCGTTATTCAACCCTAACCTCATAATTCCTTGCTCAAATACCGACCGCGAGCAGTTCCCGGGCCTCTTCCAGCGACCCCTGCACAGGCCGATACTGTACTCTAGACACCCATACCATCGCATCTTCCAGACCATGGCGAGCAAACAGAAGACGAGGCTTCCCGTGGCACAAACCACAGGAGTTTACAAGGCCGAATCCATTCGTGTAAGACCTGTGGCGACCCTTCGTGTGGTTGCATTACATATGGTGACCAGGATGTTGCAGAATCGTTGAATATACCAGCCCTGTCTGATGCGATTACATCTGCGCTGGCGAGTGATGTTGAGTATCGGATACATCAGGTCGTAGAGGTGCGTAGCTGTCAGTTGCAGCATGGGAAGTCTCGAGTGAGGTTGGCTCCTGCAGGAAGCAGCTCGGTTCATGCGCCACGCCAGACGGACGACTATGACTACATCCGACATAGACCAAGCATTACGCGTACTCAACATTGAACCACTTTACGGTCATTACCCCCACAACCCACCAACATTCCGCCGTGCAGGCCCTTACCCACAAAGCCAATCATCCAGCGCGATTTACTTCGTGGAAGATGAGGAAATTGACTTTGACCGTGTCATTCGGGAGGAGAAGATAACCGTACCAAAAGGCGTCAGGTGGACTGCGCACTGGCTTGCTGTGGAAGGCGTTCAACCTCTCATTCCCGAAAACCCGCCGGCTATACCTAAGGAACACGACACCGAGGCTGCAGGAGTCAACGGGGCCGGTAAGGCAGGCACAACCATTAACTCCGTATTTCCACCCACGCCGCCTTCCTCAGATCGGCCGTCGCCCATACACGCCGTCATGAACCGGCCGATCCAACAGCAGACACAGCAGCAGCAGCTCGTCAAGCAAGTGCTGTCACGCGAACTGCAACTGTACTATACTCGCCTTACCACTGCGTTACTCCCACCGAATGACAACACGAAACGCACCGCTGCGCTTGCAAGTTTGCGGCACGATGCTGGTCTGCAGGCCTTGTTGCCGTACCTCGTGCGCTGGGTGGCGGAGGGTGTTGTCACTGCCTTGAAATCCGGATCGCAGACGGACAGCGATGGAAAGGTACTCGGCGTGCTGATGGATGTTATCGGTGCTATTTTGGACAACTCGACGTTGTTCGTTGAGCCATATGTGAGTTTACGTTCTCGCTCTCCATCGAAGTGGAACACCCTCAACTTTGTCATCTCAGCTGCATCAACTACTACCACCTATCTTATCAACGCTGTTAAATTCTTCGCTACCGCCTGAAAATTCAACACATCTGCGTACGGTAGCGGCTCAGACGCTCTCTCACCTTCTGACCCAACATTCCACGACGTATCCTTCGTTATCCCCGCGGATCGTGAAGACCCTTTTACTTGCTCTGATAGGCAAAGGAAAGAGCAAAGGTACCAGAGAGGGCGCTGTAAGGGGTCTGATGGGCATTGGGAAGGAGGCAATCCGGAAGGGTGTTATCGAGGGTGGAGGAGCCAAGGTAATTGGGACAGAGTGTGCATATGGAATGGATGATCAAGAGCAGGTCGCGCTAGTGGATTCCGTCATGGTTGGTCATTTGAAGCGTCCACGTTTTATTCATACTCACGCCGAACTTCCAGGCTGCGTTGCAGGTACTCAGCAGTCCCTCGCGGCCACCAATTCCCCTCGATCAATACGACGAAGGAGACGCCGCGATCGCGAAGAATTTACATGACACTCTGGGAGAGTTTTCGCCACCAGGCTTATCGGGGACCGCCAATGGGCTATGGGTGTATTGCAAGGAAGCCAGGCCGGATGAGTGGAGGGTGCTGCACGCTAGCTGACATCCTCGCTTGGGTTTTTGCGTCGGACATGTTTTGTGCTACGTGTTGTATTTTTGTACGTATACTCATGTGTTATCTTAGTCTTTTTGCTCGTCGCTGGTCTCACACTGCATCGTTTTGACCGCATGTGTGACATATATGCCTTTCCACGAATCAATGTCAATACACGAGTGGGATCAGCTTATACCGTGTCCTGCGAGACCAATCTCTCCACTGCTGTCCGAACCGCCGCTTGAGAGCCTCGTCCTCTACACGAGTTCTATCGACGAAAGAAAATGTGCCTAAGGCGGCCATGACGGTCAGCCCGAACCGCATGGCCTTGCCCCAGGAGGTCTCCCATAATCCTAAGGCGGCGAGTAGCGAGCCTCGGTCCCGCACAGCGATATAGGTGCCGGCAATGAAGAGCAGCGAGCCCGTATACGCCGGGTGGCGTACGATGGAGTAGGGCCCGGTCGTGATGAGCTTGTGCTCGTCGCGAAGCGACAGCTCGAAGGTGAAGTGTGCGCCCAGCCGGCGGTAGCACGCGACTCGGATGGCGCAGCCTGCGCACATGAGGAACTGGCCGACGACGAATGGCATTGTGAGACTAAGACGTTGGCCCGCGAGCAACGTAGAGCCTGCGAGTGGCTCGGGAATGATCCTCGAGAGGACTGGGAAGGTAGCTACGAGGACAAGGGCTGACTCGGCCACAGCCCAAGTGTACAGTATACCCTACACAATGACAAGCCTCGTTAGCAAATGACACACGAATTCTGTACGTTCGCTTTCCTTGAGCAGCGTTCCCCATAAATTATGAACCCTGGCAGCGTTTCTTTCGCTGCACTGCTGCGCTGAAATGCATGCTGTTCTTGTTGGCCGGCAGAAATCCCTGGCGGGGTAAGGGTGCGGTATGATGAGATGACGACGAGTTGTAGCGGTATGAGTTTTAAATATAACGGAATGTTGCCCGTCTCGCCAAAGGTAACTTCGACCATGCTACGCGCCACGAAGTTGGTCAGGGTCGATGTGAAGGTTTTGTGGCGCTGGTTTGGCTGTGCAGCCAGTGTTATGGCCTTGTGACAGATGGGACTGACGTAAGGTTCATGACTGAGTAACGCTGCGTCGTACGCGGCGATGCAGCATTTGCAGTTAGAAGTACCTCATTCCTTAGGGAATAAGTATCACCTTAGGTGTTCTACGATCTTTCACCCACCCATATACGACGCCAACGTGCTATCCCACACGCGGACATGTGCGCCCAAAATCTTCCATAAGAATATCTCATTCGTGCCTAGCCCTTGCGATTGATATTGAGAAGCCGCACGTACGTCTCTACCTCGTTCCTCCACCCCTTGCCGTCCATGCATTTTCGTGCAGCGCAGCGAAATGACAAGCAGCCGCGCTCCACCAGCCTCTGGAGCTGACTGACGCCCCTGTGACTCGGAAGCCGCTTTGAATATCGCCAGTCCCTGTTCATTTGGCACAATCTCGTCCTTCTTGCTCAGGATGACGAGCATCGATTGGGAGAGCCGCTTCAGCAAAGACGTGTCCTCGGTCTGCGCCCGCTGCATCGCACCCACAGCATCCCATCTGTCGAATGCGAAACCACCGAGGTAATGATATGGGAGCCAGCGCTGCGGGTACAGCGCTTTCACCATGGCTGGGATCGAGGCAAACGGATTCTCCAGAACCAGCCCTTTGACATTGGCGTACTGATCTCTGTCTTCTAGATGAGCTGCAAGACACGTCGCAGCCGCGCCGCCTAAAGAGTGGCCGTATATGACGATTGTCGAGGAGGGGAAACGCTCACAAGCGTAGTCCAGCGCGTGCTGGTAATCTGAGATTATTCCTTGCTCCGTCGGCCGTCGAGGAGTTGACTTCCAAAAGGATCGAGGAGCAAAGGCTAGGATGGCGGTGTGGCTGAGCGCGTCCGATGATGTAGCACTACCTGGCAACCGGATCCCCAGCAAAAATCTCTCAAAGACGGGGATTCTGCCGAGGGGTGTCCCGGCATTTCCTGAGGTTCAATTAATGTCAAAAAAGGTAGTATGGATGCGGCTATCGTACCTTGCAGATAAAGCAGAATCGTTTGGGGTTCCTTCTGCATAAGCACCGGATCCGAGCGGCGAGTGATAATCCCATACAGCTTCGCGCCCCTTGAGCTCGTGATCTCAACTTCCTCGCAAGAAATACCCATGGGTATGCGCATGTCTTTTAGTTTCTCGTCGCGAGCCCCTAGAGGCACATACCCTGATGAAGGCTGAGTTATGCTACAGTTTAAACGCTTTATTCAGAGAACGTACCTACCCATGTAAATAATCTTCCTTTGGAAGAGAACCATCATGACGCACTAAGAGTTATATTATAGACCAGAGTCTATCGCCAAAAATTAGGAGCTCACCTTATAGGTCCAGAGTACAGCGGGTAAGCCGATGAATACCCCCAACGCCAACCAACCTGAAGGCGCCTCAGAGGAGGGCGAGAAAGCTAGAGCTGCGTAGAGAAACGAGAACCGAACATGTTTCAAATCATCACATAGACGAAGTAGCCTTCTATCGCCCTCAGGAGGAGCTGGTTGGGAAGGCGTAAATTTGTTTGGGCTGGATTGCAGACAAGCTGGACGTAGGCGACTCGATTGCGAGGTCCGCAAGTCTCTAACGTTCACAGAACTGAGTCGATTCTTCCGGCAATGCGAGTAGTTAGAATTTTGGTTGCACTCGCCGAGGCGAGGGAAGCCTCTGAACAAGTGTTAGTCGTAGTAACCGCGTGCAAACTCAAATCGGACCACTTACTAGTAGTGTTATTTTGAATATTCGTGTAGACTTGATTATGAACATGAGGTCCTATAAAATGATCTGTTAGATACACGCTTTTTCGTGACAATCTGCTGTATTTACTATATATCATCCGTGCAAGGTGGTGGCTTGCATTCAACCAAAGTCTGCAGCCGGAGTCAAGCGACCCGTACAAACGCTCGATGACGTAAGCTACCGCCACAAAGCTCACATTTCGCCACAACATGTTCACAGCATCGAGTCAGGTGCATAAATTATTGAATAATGATAATGCCACATGTACTGAGCCTGAACATAACATACGGCTTACCAGCCTTCCTGACTGTCCGACACAATTTCTTCGCTAGCATCACCGACTTCGCTGTCTGTCTGGCTACCCACACAATCCAAGTACGGTATCACCAGTCCTGGCCTCACGCCCGACGCAAGGCCATCTTGGAACTGAACAACCAGCTCCCTAGTTCGCTCCAGATCGAGGTCGAGGTCGAGACTGACTTGGCTCTCCGAAAACGACGGCTCCTGAGCAAGCGGTTGGGTGCCCACCGGTTTGGCGGCCAGCGTGGGTGACTTGGACCTCTTGCGGGGCGGGACAGGGAGCTTCGGCGGCGCCGTTCCAGCTTCTCTAACGCGGCTTTCTGAAGTTTCTCTGGATGGGTGATGCTCAGCGCCCTGGTGATGTTCGCCCGTATAATGCTCACGCTCGGCTGTCCTCTTGACTGGTTTATTCGCATCGAAAGGCTCGGCGTATCCATACGAACCGATACACTCTGTGAAACTACTTGAGTGTCTGTTCTTTTGAGCACTTGCAACTCTCTTGACTCTTCGTCTGCTTCGTCTTGAGGCACACATGACTTCTCGCGCACATCTTCCGTGGAAAGCAAACTTGCGCCGTCCAGCATCTTTCGCTTGCGCTTGGCAGCAGGCTCATTGATCGACAAATCTTGGGTAGCGCCTGGTGAGACCTTGATTCGTTTTCTCATGCTTCGCAGATCGAGACACCGGATGCTGCCTTGGGAAGATGTTTCTGCTTGCTGTTGAGGTTTGTCCTGGCCCGAACGGTATCGCTTCCGAGTGCTCGGAGCGGGCGAATGTAATTGGAAGGGGGAACGAAGTGAATGATGCTTCGCCTTCTGCGGTGTCCGAGGGGCAGCATAATTTTCAGTTCCAGGAGTCTCTACTTGTCGCGCCTTCTCTCCGACGAGGGTGGGTGGCGGTGTTTCTGGTAAGGTTAGAGGGTAGAACGAGCGGCATCCCTTTTACAGGAGCGATGGTTGCTCCGTCGGCATTCGTGGCTTCTCGGATAGGCGACCGGAAAGGAGAAGACGAGGCGGCCGTAGGTTCCAGGGGTTGTGACGATGGGGCGAACAGATAATGCATGGTCCGAGCACGGGCTTCCTCCGCGTCTTCATCTTCAGTCTCTTCGTCGCTGTCCGGTCGACGTAACGCGGCAGGCTTCCGGACTTCGGTCCGTATTCGCGCCATGGCCCGTTCGGTGTCTGATAGGGACGCCCGGCCTTGGAATGCATGCTTCGGTTGGGACACGACCGCCACCTTGCTGGCTTGAGCCTCGCTCCATACGTCCCCTTGGGTTTCCGAGGACGCGTCTTCCGGCGGCCCAGCCCTCAGGATACGCTCAGCTGCGTCCAGCCCTGGTCCATCCAGATGCGTGACGAGCGTCTCCAGCTTGCGCCTCATCTTCCCATTATCTGCCCACTGCTCTGCAACCTCGAGCGCTCCGTCACCTTCAAGGTTTGCCAAAGCCACATCGACCCCGTCCTCGAGAGTTAAAGTCGACGGTATCGCCGCCCAATCTGAACCGAGTTCTGTCCCTGTCGCCTCTCGTACCTCCTCCCGAACGACATCAATATCCGCAGATAGACAGTCGGCAAACATGCTGGGAATAGCTGCCCAATCCAGACCGCTCAGCTGAGGGTCCAATGTATTCGGTATCACACGCTTAGGCTTGAACAGCGACACGAATGATCGGAGTTCCGGAAGCGGCGAATGCCTTGATAATGCAACGAGCTATGGTCGTATGGTGTCAGTAGGGAGACGAGTGAATCTGAAGTGTACACACCAAGTTATTCACGACTTCTTCCTTTTGAAGTTGATCCCTGGTTTCTCGCACATACGCGGTCCATGCGACACTGCCCATCGTGACCGGGTTCACATAGACGACATGATTGCCAGCTGGTGTGTGCGAAGCACGTCCCTCGACTTTGACCTCGCTGCACCGGTCGAAGCGTTCGCATGCGTGGAATCTGGACGCGAATGGATCGTCGGTAATAATGGAGCGTAAAAGTGGCTCCCTGGTAAGATGTGAATAGACTAAATGCTTGTACCGGTCGAAGTGGATCTACGGAGGCGTAAGGACATTGTATATGCCACATGGGAGCATATATGCGCGCTTACCTTAGTCTGGAATGTACGCGCGACGGCCTTGTAGATGTCCTCGTAGCCCCACGTCCAGCCATTGATGAAAAATCGGGTTGTTGGGGGTACAACTTCATTAATGAGACCAGGCCTGCAGTTGCTTCGTCCTAGCTCTGATAAGTTTTAGTTCGAGGGCCACATGTTGACACTCACCTTCGTAGGTACCGCTATGGTGCTCAGCAGGCAAGCTGTATCCAGATATATATATTCAAGACTGTTTCCAATGATGTCGGTTCTTCTATGGGGTGATAGGTCCGTGTCGAGCACTGCGATGTATCTTTCGAGGAATGGATTCTTCTTCAGAGATTGAAGAAACCAGGGCTCCGCGCGGAAGTCCCCGGTATGAAGAACTGTGCCGAGTGGCCCTTCAATTAGGAACCTGATATTGCAAGCAGTTAGAAAAACACCAGCTTCATTGGCAAACCACATACATGACTGCCCCGGGGCAATGATTGGCGTCAATGAGTGTGACTGTTACATAACTGTCGTTATACAATTCACATCGAGTGGGTGTGTTTAAGGGCAGCGGTTTCTGGTAGATGTGTCAGTTAAACGTGAAACGACCCCTGATCAGTGTTGAGCTACAGCGACGCGCCACATCCGACTTCAAGGAGGTCAATGTTGAGTAGCTTGACTCACAAGCAAATCCCTTGTTCCGTTGTAAAACACCGTTCCATCGTCAAGCGTTAAGTGGTTGACTTTGAGGTGTCGAAAAGTTCGCACATTCTCAGCTCGGACCTCCACTTCCCTCAAATGTCGCTCTGTGTACACTTCATGTCTCAGCAGCATTTCTTTCGCGTCTTGTGAGCAGTATACGGTGTGGGCAAAAGACTTCGCAGATAGCCCTTGGATGTGGTCCGTGTGCGTGTGCGATAGGAAGTGGAGAAGGGAATGGTCTTGAGACTTGCAGAATCCGAAAATTCGTCGACACGGATGGCGTACGGCCGCACAAAAGAGTTGTAGGGGTACCCGGAGGCATGTTCGCGTTCCAAATAATATATATACCACAATGCTATCGCGGATGGCCGAAATTCTGCGTAGAGGAAACATGCGCAGGTTGTGAGAGGAGAAAGACCTGGGCAAGTCACACAACGCGTCCTAGACCGTTTAGTCACAGCGGTGTCACATAATCCATGAATGGTAAGTAACGTCACGATAGCCGTCACTCTCTGAATGTGACTGGTGTGTTTGAGAGCGACCACGACGATGGCTGCGAAGACCAAGGGCCGGTACGCCTGCCTGTCCCTCATATCCTTGTCTTGCGTCTAACAAACAAGCTTATTTGTAGGACTCTCATTGTCCGTTTAATTTCCACCGCACAGACTGGATTCTTTTACACTACTCAGAGGCTGCGTAATGGACCGAGTCTTGCCGCTGTGAAGTATGACCCGAAGGGTAAGTCTCTGCCTTCACTTCGAGTTGATCTTATTGAGAGCATTTCCCTAGTCAAGCAACGAGTGCTTTTTGTGGAAAGTAGTAAGACATCAAGAAAGTCAGCGGCAGGTTTGAAGTAAATGAAGCAGTCCCAACTGGACAACTCGATCATCGACCGTCGGTATCCTACGTGCCGTCCTTCAAGCAGATACCTTGGCGACTCTTCAGTCTACTAGCATACTCGCTGTACGCATGCTTGTGCGCCTTTGTCAGGCCGTTCAAAGTCTAGACTTGTCCGGTTTCCGGAGACCCGACAATAGATGCCGTTTCCCGCGCTGAGACCCGTCAGTTGATGAGAGTTTAGTTGGGCTTGGTAGTCATTGGACGTTTGATCTTGTTAATGGTACGCGGGATGCCTTTACGGAGGCTTGGAGTAACAGGTGAGTATCGAGACCTGGCCGCGTGCCTTCATATGCTGATTTATTTGAACCCCGAAGTTCTAGCTGCTTCCACTTTGCTTCGGTCGTAAGCCCGTCCGTCCCCATTGTATAATGCCCCACACTACACTCCGGATTCCTATACCGAAGCAGAAAATCTTACATCACCCGGGCACACTTCTGCCAGGTGGAGCACGGCGAGTTTCTACTTGAGCTTGAACTCTGTTCGAGCCTACCCGCCTCGCAAACTTCTATGTATTACAATCCAGCAGACTGACGGGCAACGAAAGCGCCTTGCGTTTCCGACTTGTACCCGTAGGACCCGGAAAATCGGACACATCTGGCTGAGCAATTTCACCATCATTGTGGCGACAAGGTGGGTTCTTCTCCGTGGCGGCAGGAAAGTTCTATGTTCCTAATAGACGGTACAGGTGATTGGGTTGGTCATCTCCACCGCAATCGTGAAGTGGGTT